>NRSV01000015.1:457845-504917 GCA_002286855.1 Bipolaris cookei
CTCGTACAAGCTCAAACCACGCGTTAATAACCTCTGGATCTTCCTGCTGTATTCTCTGGCGGTCCTTTGCTCGATTGAAAGCTGTTTTAAGCTCGTCCGAACGCGATACAAATCGCTCTGCCCAGTTCTTGCCTAAAGGTTGGCCATCTCGTACGCGCAGTAGTTTCTCTGCCATATCCGCTACCTCACACAGTCGGGGAGCAAATCCTCGTGAGTCTAGATCAAGAATATATCGTACAATTGTTTGCTCTTCAATTATAGTTAGTTTGCGGCAGTTTGGAGATATCTGGGGTCGAAAAGTGATTTTGTTAAGCCGATCAGAAAGCCGCTGAAAAGGAACGTTGTAGACAGCAGCAGCGCGTCGAATGCTCTTAAACTGGCCCGTACGATAGGCCTGAATAGCAAGAGTAATTCTGCCTTCTCTCTGAGTTAATGTATCTTTACGTAGTTGGGACATGTTACTTTGCAAGTGATGTTCGCGATGCCAAGAAAAAGTGTCCGGCTCGGTGGTGTGTCCGGCTCGGTGGTGCTTTACGTTAGCGTTAAATTCGTTACGATAGCATACGGTGATATTTGAGCACGCTACTGCAGGCTGCCTGCATGCCAAGTGCTGCTAACAGCGCACGTTCTAGGGGACGCCTTTTGACGATCTTGCGGTCTGCGCGGAGAAACTGCCGGGATATATACTTATTGCTCTAAATCGACCTTGTAAGACTGCAGTCTTAGTCTTCACTATTCTAGCTTTCTTTCTAGCATACCGAGCTGTATAGAAGTTTATACCGTCGCGAATAAACAAGGGGGTATTAGAGGAGAGCTGATGGACAGCACTGACAGAACGGGCGACAGCGTAGTCAACAACACGCCTCTCAGCGTCGGAGGCCGATACACTGGAAGACCAAGAGCTGCAGAATGGACACACGCTGGACTTTTCGGTTTACAGGCATGGTGGGTACAATCCGCGCACCCGAAAGAAAATGTGTCCCGTTACACCGTGCGTCCCGGCACGTAGGGACGGACGTTAGATCTCCATATGCTACAAATTGACTCTAGAATATTCGCACAGAAAGTACCTCACAAAATGACAACACAAACTAGCTTGAGCATATCGAGACAAACGCCGAGAAAACACAGTTACCAATGCTGTTGGGTTAATTCCATTAGTCCCGTCATTTGGTATGTCTCGCTCCACCCCTTGTACCTCTCACCTTTGCGCCTTCCATAGTAGTCTCCTCGAGCTCCTCCATATGCTCATCAACATCAACATGCTCGCTTACTACATTTTTCGCCCGTGTACGACGAACCGCTTTACCTACTGCAATAGCTTTACTACTCTCTTGCTTAACCACTGCGGCAGTGTTTGCAGGCTTGCCTCCGGGCTTTGTCCTAGGCTTTGCTGCAGGCTTCTTGGCAAAAGGAGACTTCCTGGTAGCTGCAGTGGTTTGGTACGAGCTTATCCCGCTTGCATTATCTGTTGATACCTCAACAGGATTCGTCTTGGGATTTGGAGATCTCTTCTTCCCAGGTTTGGGAGTAGATTGCTTCGTTACCCTTTTGCGTTTACCCGCTGTGATAATGGTACTATCGGATGACACATCATCCGAATCGTCTTCAGACGTAAAGCGAACCGACTTTCCCGAAGTCTGATGTTTCCCACTGGTGCCCTTTCCCAGTGATAAAGGAGTTCCAACCTTGCTGCGCTTGCTCTCTGGAATATAGGCTTTATTACCAATGCTATGTTTGCGCCTAGCAGTCCTGCCGCTGCTAGGCTCGGAGGCGGCAACATCGGTGGGTGTGTGCACCAACTGCGACATATCTACTACCGGTGACTCAGGCCCAGGGGCATCATCAGGTTCCTTAATAGGAACGACATCCGTCGTCGGAGTTGTTTCAGCACTTGGTAGCGCGGTGCTGACTCCACTCTGACGCCTTGGACTCTTCTCGAGCGACATCTCACGCTCTTGATTGATTATCTTAGAAATAGGTGATGACAAGCGAGTATCTGATGGTAGTTTTTTGAGGTTAGCTTGGTCTGCTATCCTGCGAGCACCCAGTATCGCTTTGCGTACCTTTTCTCGCGCAGCGCGTGCGATCGTTTCTGCAGACTGGGCCTCTTCTGTTGTAACACGAACTAAGTCATTTGCAATAGCCACCCTGTTTTTTCGTGTTCGCGGCAGAGACACTTGTGGCTTTCCAGAGGACATCTTGGCAGGAGTCTGAACCATAGTTGTTGTGGCTCTAGCAACACTGCTTGCAACTGTTACCGCGCTCTTTGTTGCCAACGACTGCACTTGAATAGCGTTTTTACTGCCAGACTGAGCAGCACTTCGCACTAAACTTTGCTGTGGCTTGGTGGGTGAGGCATTCACAGCACGTCGAATATCTGTTGTACCATCTGAATTTGCGTTACTTTAAAATAATGGAAAAAGCGATATATCCTGTACCTTTCCGCTGAACGGTCAGATTATCTAAGAAGATTCGCAGAGTGCACTTCTTTCCAGACTCATCATTCTCACCTTAGTTGAATTCTTCAACAGCTTTTGCGATTTCAACGACCGTGCAGAACCGCCTTATCTCTTCTTCAATCTTCTGGTGGTGTCGGGAGTTTGAATCGTGACCCGGATTCGTACAAGGCAAGGTTTTTGCATTGGTCAGGAGCTGGATGGTCGAAGGATACGTTGATCTCTACAGCATCAGCCTCTGCTTTCTGCTTTTTCACAGATTCATCAAGGTCAAAGTCGATTTTGAGATTTTCCCAGTGCGCCATTTGATGTGTTTCCGGGAAGGGCAGGATCGCTGGGAAATTTCTGTGCCAGACCTTAGCATCACTGGATGGTCCTCCATACTTGAATGTCCGCCTCGTTTGCGCCATTTCCTGTGTTTTTTGGCCCTTTCTCAGGGGTCCAGCCGCAGGATCATGAATTTGCTCATCTAATCTGTGTAGGGCGTGCGTAATGGATGCTGAATGATAATTTGGGTGTTGTCCCGATGACGCATCAGATCCGCTTTCCAGCAAAGGCCCTTTGTTCTCCAGCATGGTTCGTGCGCTTTGTCTGGCCGCATCATAGGCCTCCAGCTCTTCTCTAACTGTATCTCGCGAGTGTTGATAGGGCGCATTGTCAAAGCTTACCCCTTGCTGAGGTAGTTGCTGTACGAGGCAGTCGTCGATTCTAGCCTCACGCTCCATATATGTCGCAGGAGAGTCATCACGTCCTTCATCATCCAGGTAGTCCAGAGCTTGGACCAGATTGCGGTTGATCTCCTTCGATGATGGCTCGTCACCATCGCTCATTGAGGCAGTCTGCGTAGGGTCAGATGGGCTGCTGAGGTTGGAAAGATAGTCCGTCAAAGGATCGTCATAGATATCCACCATTATGCATTTGGTCGAAAGTATGGAATCAATAGCTGGGCCTTGCGCATATCAGCAGTGGTTATTTCGCAACACGGAAGCAAATAGACTAAACCATCCATACCTCGTCTAAGTCACGGATCAAACTGAAAAAGGGACACAAGAGACAGTTTCGTAAATTCCGACAAGATATCTAACTATTAGGTAGATGGGAACAAGAAGTTTTTGTCATGACTGCGGACAAAGGATGTCGATAATGAACAACAGTAGTGTTGTCCGCATGCGGCTACCCGCCTCGAAATTGTTTGACCGTGTTCACCGGAATCTTCTTTGTGCAGACGGCAAATAGCGTAATATAGCCATACGTAGTGCTCGTGACGATTGGTGTCATTTCCTTATGATGAACGAACCAAAGTCGAAGTGATACTGCAATCTTCCTCTCTGTGGCAATTTTAGACTTGCAACAGCAAATCCAAGTAGAGAACAAATCATCTGTAATGTTCTGTAAGCAATTAAGTATGTGTAAAGTAGCTACTAAGATTTGTCCCCCGCGCTAATCACAACTTGGTAAGCGTTAAATAAACTACGGTAACTGGACTATATTAGTATCTCGGCATATAAAAAGCAGTTGATGCTAGACAATAACTATAACTATATAATCATGCTATATTCTACTATCGTCGACGTATCTTGCGTGGACCAAGACATTTCGAAACATCTGCAGCGGCAATTGCTGCAGCACGCTTAGGACGCAGCGAAGGTGCATCCTGAGGCTCAGCAATTGCGTTCTGGGGTTCAGTAACTACATTCTGAGCGTCAACTTGCGCAAATCTCTCAGTATAGAAAGCCTCCATATCTCCAAAGTGATAGTTCGAGGCCATGGTCGGAGTACAAGAAGCGAAAAGCCCTTCCGTAGCGAGAGCCATGTTCCGCGCTTCAACTAGCTCTACTGGATCGCCTTCCTCTCGCTTCGAGTATCGGTCGCAGAGACTAGTGTGTTTTGGTCCTCCTTTTGAATGGCAGCCAGTATCTGCCTTGGCCGTGCCCCAGCACAGGTCATTGATTCAATCATGTCTTTTTTTGCCGGTGTACGCTTACGATAGACATTGTGGGCGGTAGGGTTAATTGATCGAGGGTGATTGTGATGCTTATCCTGGACCTCTAACTTCCGTTGGTCGCCGTCTTTTATCTTGAAGATGACAAGCTTAAAAGGACACCCTGTTGAGTGCGTGCTTGTACTTAGAGCTTTTGCAGTTGATTGGAAATTACTCCTAAAACAGTCGCAGGGGTAGTAATGTCGGACTTTAACCTTAGAGTTATGAGGTTTGCTGCACTTAAGTAGAAAGCCATAGCCATGCTGCATGCCATGCGCCTTGAGAGCATCAAAAGCTTCTTCATAGGTGCCGTATAGTAGGTCTGGAGGAGGTGCGATGTCACCCATGTTGTTGTGAACAAGGAAAGAGAGTTAATACCCATGTATCTTGAAGGTTGTCAACCTATTGCAAAGATGCGCGGCGTCGTGATGTTGTCGCGTCCATAAATTACGCGCTAAACCAAAATGAAAGAATAACTTTCACTAGCACTAGCGCGGGGGACAAATCTCAAAAACGGGGGGACAAATCTCAACAGCCGTGTGAAGTATTGTGTATTCTGATGTGTATCATGATAGAAGCAAGTTTAAATACAGCGTTATTAGTCATTGAGTAACCACGTGACTATACATGGTACTTCTGAGCTTACATGTTTTCAAAGGTGAAATCGATAAATTGATGCTGTACGAGGCGAGACAAGGCACGCGCGTTACCCCCCAATAAGGAATTATCTTGGCACTAGTTCAACGCGCCAGCACGTGACTGGCACCTCCGCCCGAAACTCCGATGGCCCAACTTTTTTCCTGGTGGGCGATTCGGCATCCCGAAGCGACAAGACCTCAGCGTCGTCCTTTCGTTGTATAACCTTTCTTTTAGCATTTTTGAGGTGTCCAAGATGCGGATACAGTCTATACTTCGGGCTCAATTGCTTGCCACGAGCAGTCTTCGCTGTTCTGCTCGATCGGCAGCGAGAACGCCTTCACGATGCGCTCTCTCGACCATTGCCGCATCGCGCACGCCATATACCAATGGATTGAAGACTGACACATGGATAGAAAACCAGCGGATCCAGCAGCAACGAAGATGGAACTCAGTTGCCGCTCAAGTGTATGTGCCCGCAGAGATTTTCATCGACAATGGCGAGGTGGCAGTAAAATGCTGATTAGGAGGTTTAGATTAGAGCAAGCCAAAGAAGACCCATCCGCCTTGACCCAAGAGAAGATTGTTGAGAATTTGAATCCTGTTGAATGGGAGCGGCTCTCGAGAGTACGAAACATCGGTATCGCTGCGCACATTGACTCTGGCAAAACCACTGCCACTGAACGTGTTCTCTTCTATACCGGCCGTATCAACGCTATACACGAAGTACGTGGTAAAGATGCTGTAGGCGCCAAGATGGACTCCATGGATCTTGAGCGGGAGAAGGGTATCACTATTCAGTCTGCAGCGACTTTCTGTGATTGGATCAAGAAGAACGACGAAGGAAAGGAAGAGAAATATCACATCAATTTGATTGATACACCTGGTCATATCGACTTTACTATTGAGGTCGAGAGAGCGTTGCGAGTCCTTGACGGAGCTGTCATGATTCTGTGTGCCGTCAGTGGTGTACAAAGTCAAACGATCACTGTCGACAGGCAAATGAGGCGTTACAACATTCCCAGGATATCCTTTGTCAACAAGATGGACCGAATGGGCGCCAATCCATGGAAGGCTGTTGATCAGATCAACCAAAAACTCAGGATAGCAGCTGCGGCTCTTCAGGTGCCCATTGGACGCGAGGACGGTTTCTTGGGTGTGGTCGACTTGATCAGGATGAAGGCCATCTACAACGAAGGATCCAAGGGAGAAGTTATCAGAGAGACCGATGAAATCCCCACAGACCTTATCGATTTGTGCAAAGAGAAGAGGCAAAAACTCATCGAGACATTGGCAGATGTGGACGATGAGATTGCAGAGCTCTTCTTGGACGAGCAGGAGCCAACCGTTGCCCAGATCAAGGCTGCTATTCGACGAGCTACAATCTCTCTCAAGTTCACTCCAGTTATGATGGGTTCCGCGCTCGCCGATAAGTCTGTACAACCGATGCTCGATGCCGTATGCGATTACCTACCGAACCCCTCCGAAGTCGAGAACATGGCGCTGGACAAGAAGCGAGCAGAAGCCCCAGTCAAGCTAGTCTCATATAATGATTTGCCATTCGTTGGTCTAGCATTCAAGCTGGAAGAGAGTAGCTTTGGACAGTTGACGTACATTCGTGTATATCAAGGTACGCTCAAGAAGGGCATGAATGTGTTCAACGCCAGGTCAGACAAGAGGGTCAGGATCCCTAAGATTGTGCGTATGCATTCCAACGACATGGAAGAAGTACCGGAGATTGGCGCTGGAGAAATCTGTGCCGTATTTGGTGTCGACTGTGCATCTGGCGATACCTTTACTGATGGTAACCTCGCATACACTATGGTAAGTGGTCGCGATTCTTTGGACATGTATAGAGTTAACATTACAGACCTCCATGTTCGTTCCCGAGCCCGTCATCTCCTTGTCGATCAAGCCCAAGCACACCAAGGATACGCCCAACTTCAGTAAGGCCATGAGCCGTTTCACCCGCGAGGACCCTACATTCCGAGTTCACACCGATCCTGAATCGCAAGAAACCATCATCTCAGGTATGGGTGAGCTGCATCTCGACATTTATGTCGAGCGCATGCGCCGTGAGTACCGAGTCGAATGCGAGACCGGACAGCCACAGGTTGCATACCGTGAAACAATTACCAAACGTGTCAACTTTGACCACACGTTGAAGAAGCAGAGTGGTGGATCCGGAGATTTCGCGCGTGTAGTAGGATGGTTGGAGCCCAGCGAGTCTATAACTGAGAACAAATTCGAGCAACAAATTTCCGGTGGCACAATCTCAGAAAAGTTCTTGTTCGCTTGCGAAAAGGGATTCATGGCATCAACAGCCAAGGGACCTCTTCTTGGCCACAAGGTACTGGGCACCTCTATGGTCATCAACGACGGAGCAACGCACGCCGTCGACTCCTCGGAAATGGCTTTCAAGAACGCTACACAACAGGCTTTCCGCAAGGCTTTCCAATCTGGTGCACCACAAGTTCTCGAGCCTCTCATGAAGACTACCATTACTGCGCCAAACGAGTTCCAGGGTTCTGTTGTTGGACTCTTGAACAAGAGGAACGCAGTCATCAACGATACGGAAATTGGACCAGAGGACTTTACAGTGTATGCTGATTGCAGTCTCAACAGCATGTTTGGTTTCAGTAGCCAGTTGCGTGCTAGCACGCAGGGTAAGGGCGAGTTTAGCATGGAGTTTAGCCACTACAGTCCTGCGCCGCCGCAGCTACAGAAGGAACTTGTAGCCAAGTACGAGAAGGAGCAGAAGGAGAGGAATGCTTGAGCCTAACAAGTGGGCATGGAAAGCGTGTTGACGAGGAGATGTTGAGGACTCGAATGGTATACCCTGGTGAAAAAGCAGGACAACATGAATAAGAAATGTATGACTTGCATATAGACGGAATGTCTGGCGTATCTACGGACCAAAACACTGGGTGTATGTAGATTATTTGTACATGTATTGTAAATGACCACGCAGCCTTTAAACGACTGAAGAAAAATGATATCCCCCTCAACAACAATCAATCCTTCTATCTCTCCATCTCCCCTTGTATAAAAGAAACTAAATCACTCAACATCCAACCCCGGCCTCATCCTCCTCGCCCTTCTCTCAAACGCCCTCCTAACCGCAAGCGCCACCTGCGCCCACCCCACAACCTCGTTATGCCCCCCATACCGCGTAACCTCGAGCTCCACGCACCGCTCCCCCTTCGCATCCTCAACCTTCTTATACGCAAACGCACCGCGCTTAACACGCTCGCCGCCATGAATACTGCGTCTCGTCTCCTCAGCCGCTACATCCGCCGACGTCTCCGCAGACCCCAACATAAGCGTTTGCAATGGCTCAAATAGAGCTTCGCTTTCATGATACGAAATATCCTGATCATTACGCGCGTGGAGGACAGAAATTAAGAACCCGTTTTTCTTGGATTTTTCGGCGGAGATGAAAGATTGGAGGCGGGGTAGCGTGGGCCAGGTGTCCATGATGCGGGAGGAGAGGAAGTTTGCTATGACGGGATAGGGTTGGAGTGGTTTGAGGACGGGGAAGATGCCTGCGACGCGGTAATGTTGGAGAAGGAGGGGGAGGGTGCGGAAGGGGGCTACGAGGATTATGCCGGCAAAAGCTTCTTTGGCGGGTTTGGCGGGTGGAAGGGTGGCGAGGGACGAGGGGAGGTGGGGGGAGGAAGGGTCCGTGTAGTAGAGTGCTGTGGCTGCTGTGACGGCGGTGCCGAGACTTTGGCCTAGAAGTACGGTGCGGGACATAGGGTGGTTGAGGTCGTGGGTCACGTAAGATACTAGAGAGATGGCGTCGGTGATGATGCCGGTTTCGGTGGGGATGTGGGGAGGGTTGTTGAGAGTGGAATGTCCGAAGCCACGGTAGTCGCAGGTTAGGAGGTGGGTTTTTGGGATGCCGGAAATGGAGCGATAAGTTGATGGGCGGTAGCCTTGGGCAATGTGCCCGGCGTTCTGTATGCGTGTGAGAAGTGAAAATTCTTTCTTCAAGGTGAATTGGATGTTTGAAAGAAAATACTGTGCAGTTCGAGAGAAGATCCAAGGGACCATATCTGACGATTGACGATATAAAATGGGGTTTGAGAAAAAAAGATATGAAAGAAGTCGAGGTATAAAAAAACTGAGAAGGTTAAAAAGGAAACAAACACTTACACCATGAAAGTTAATCACAATCCTAGTATCAACATCCCTACTCATCAGTTTCTCTCCCACCGTCCCCTTCAACTCTTCAACTACCTGTCCCACTGCCGCAGCAGTAGAAAGCTCGTGTTCGTTCTCCAGATACACATCTAGGGGAAGCACGTGCCAGCAAAACAGCTTCTCATTATCAAAAGTTGTGAGCCAAAAAGGCTGGACCTGGCCCTCTGGTGGCAAGAAACATGTTAGTCAATCAAGCCACCACCTCAATAGAACTTTACAGACAGAGGCAATCTAAATGCGATAAAATGGAGATAAGACGGATGAACTTACTCGCAAATCCAAATTCCTCGGGATTCGACACATTACTCCAAAGCCCCGTGCGAAATTTATGAGCATAAAGCGCACTGTTATTATTAGCTTATCTTTCTCTTACCTCTATCTCTACCCTTCTCCCTACCGCACCTTAAGCAACACTAACTAAAATAAAAACAAGGAAAAAGGGGAGGGGAGAAAACTCACTGCCTCTGAAACCTAGGACTCACCAGTGCCCCCAGAAAAACCGCCCAAATCATGCCCAGCCCAGCAAACGTCCAGTACGCTCTTACGAACCATGCTTTCCAGTCTGGCATCTTTGTGGCGGGTACTACACTTTGTGCCAGCCCCCCTACAAGCAAAATGAACTTCGAAGACAGAAAGTGGAGGTTAAGGAAGTTGGGGTGATGAGATGAGGTATTCGGGAAGGAAAAAGGACAAAGACGCAAGATGGACGGCCAGGTCCGAACTTGGGTTTGTTGCGGTTCGGGGTCAGAAAGTCGGGGAACTAGGCCGGATGGGTAGGTCAGGGCCGATAGAGGGGGATGGGGCTTGGCGTTGGCGATAACGATTGACGGATTTATCACTACGTACCGTTTTTTTGTTGCTTATCGGGTATGGAGAAATTAAATCTGTCCCAACTTTGGCATTGTACATGTTGGAGTCATTCTTCTTTACAAAATTGCAATACAACGGAAATATAAACGAAGTTTAATTCACGTATTGAGGGATTTTTGCGTGAGAAATAGTGTTGAGGAAGCGTCTAGCGATGCTTAAAATTTGGGTATCATTTGTACTTTTGTAGTGATACGAGCTATTATTTTCTTCATAAAACTCGTTCAATATCAACATAACTATACTTACATGTTTCAACATTACTTTAGACCAGACTCTTCCTAGGTCGTCCAGCCTTTTTTCTATCAGCTGCGCTTACTGTAGCCGTGCCAGTGCCTGCCATATTAACATCCTGCACTGATGTTGCAATTGCAGGCGTCACATCGCCACTCCTCAATCTCTTCTCTGGCACTTCGTCACTACTTCTCGGCAACCTGAAAGCCAGATACGTCTCGTCGGCGCGCTTGCAGCGATCAAACACTTCGTTCATGTACTTTTCAACAATGTGTGGTGGTCGGATTGAGCGGGGAAGGGCGCTGGCGATTTCATCACCGTCGTCGTTCTCGATGAGTAAAAGCACAGTGACTGGCTGATAAAACTCAATGTTGTCTATTTCGTTCATCTCGTCAAATTCCTCAATGCGTTGGGGTGGTTTGGGCGGGACGAATGGCGTTGCAGGTGTTGCAGGTGTTGAAGGCGCCGAGGCGGCGGGCTGTATGGATGTAAAAGTCGGGTTCGAGGAGTTTGGTGCGGGCGTCATGACGTTTGGGGGAGCTGGGCCAGGTGTAGGGGCGCTGGGCGTGGGGGCGCTGGATGCTGGTACGGGTGCAGGTGTGGGCGCCGGCGCTGGCGTGGCCTTTGGAGCAGGTGTAGAAGGCGGTTCGACGACGGGTTCCGGATTTGGCTTTGGCTTCATCTTGGTGATGAGAAACGACAGCTTTGCCCCCGTGCCATTGGGCAGCCATTCCATAAAGCTGTACGAGGGAAAGTAAAACTTGTCCTCGTTGCCATGGACAAAGCTAAAGACCAAGGGACGGTATGTCGTCCTCGGTGGAGGATTGTAGACGGGCACTTGAGGTGGTGGGTGGTACTGGGGCGGTTTGCTGTAGTTGTTGGGGTATGGTGGATGGGGCTGGTAGAGCGGAAGAGGAGGAGGTTGTTGCTGCATGTGGACTTGCGAAGGACCCGGCGTGTAAGACTTGGGTGTGTTAGGCTGGATAGGCTGGGGCATGGGCTGGACAGGCCGTGGGAGTGGAGGCGGGGCTGTCTGCTTTGGCGGAGCAGGTGGTGGAGGCGGCGGCGGCGGTGGCGCAGGCTTTGGGACAGGCAGCGAGGGAGCAGGCTTGGACATCTTTTCCTCCTTTTGGCGGGCGAGGATGGCCGTCAGCTCGTTGATGTGCGTCTGAAAAAATTCGAGCTGCTCCTTGCTGGCCTCGCCCGCCGCAACAATCTTCATGACAGCCTTCAAGGCCGGGTCGGTGCCGGCTCTAGCGGCGAGCATGTGGATGACGGGATCAGGGGCGGGAGAGGGCGCGGGGGGCGCGGGAGGCGGAGGTGCGACCTGGACGGGCTTGGGCGGCTGTGGCTGAGGCGGTCGCGGCAAGGGTTTCTGGTGGAGGGGCGGCGGGACATGGTGATATTTTTGGTGCTGACTGTGGGAGTGCGGGTGATAATGAGCGGGCCACGGGGCATACGGCGAGGGAGCAGGCGTCTTCTTGTGCATTGGCTTGGCCACCTCGCGCGGGCCGTACAGTTTGATGGGCAGCGTATGCGGCTCAATGACCAGCTTCACCACGACGCGGTCGGCGCCGATTTGGGGGAAGTTCTTGAGAAGCTCTTTCTGACGCTGGGCCTTTGCGCGGTCCTCATCAGTGCGGTCGGCCAACTTCTTAGGCTGGGTGAAGTGCGAGTGGAAAGTGCGAAAGTTTGCGCCAGAGAGCCACACGGCCTTGGACCGCTCAAATGACTTTTCAAGCACGCCGCTCTGCTGGATCGTCTGCCATTCGCTGCATGGCAAATCGAGCGGCTGGGGTTCGGGTAGGGTAGGGAGTGGTGCGCCGTCGACAATGCGTAGCGGGAGTGCCGGTTGCTTGGAGGGAAGAGGTGCTCCTTCAGTGACTGGCGGCGTCGATGATGATGCTGCTGCTGATGCGCCTGATGTTGATGATGGTGGCAACGGAGGCTGCTCCTTGGCTGCTGCGCTCGTCCTCTTGCGCTTCTTCAGCGATGACGAGGACGAGGGCGAAGGCTTTGGGGCCGGCGCAGCTTCTTCGCGGGCGCGCGCCCTCGTCGACCGTCGCGGCTCAGACATGGCGGGCGTATACTAATGCTTGAGAGGGGTGTCATGTGATTGTGGCACGCAGGTCGATACATGGCTAGTAGGCTTGTAGGGCGGGCATGGTCATGGGCATGGCCGCCAGCATCGTCGCAGTCGTCGCAGTCGTCGCGGGCGTGTGAAATGCAACGCGAGACGTTGCAGGGCGGCGGGACTGCCAAGCGCCCCCGGCTCCTTGCTGGGCCGGTCAATGCCGCTGCCTCATCTGGCCCTCTTCCCAGTACGCTCGCCTTGGCACCACCTGCATAAGGACGCGGAGGCCACTCTATCTGTTTCTTGTCCATTCTGGATCTCGTGTTTCTAAAATTTTCGTCTTTTGGCCTGCATGACGGTTGCATTATGAAACCTACTATAAGCGGGCTGATTACTCCCAGGACCCCTACATGCTTCTTATTCACCGAGTACCGCCTTTCATCGTAGTCCAGTGCGCTTGCGGCTCGCCATGGCAAATCAAAACCATTCAAAGCCCCCGTAGTATCCCCGGAGGATCGTGGCTACGAACAATCAGGTTTGGCCACTTTTTATGCTGCCCGTCTCCCATCTCACTATAAGGCGCCTGCCATAGTCACTGTTGCGTGCCTCTCGCATCTTTTGTGCGGACCAGTCGTTACGCCCTTCACCACCCCCATATCGCCTATCATGCGGATCGCTGCGCTGGTCCCTGTCCTACTGACCTTTTCTTCGTCTGTCCTTGCCACCTGCTGGTTTCCAGATGGCCAAGAGTCTACCCTCGACACTGCTTGCAATCCGGATGCCATAGTTTCCTCTTGTTGCTTCGACCGTCAAGCATGTCTCTCCAACGGACTATGCGTTTCCGACCCCCATGACCCAGCAAAAGCACGCACTCATCGAGGAACATGCACAGACCGAGGCTGGAAAAGCGGAAACTGTGTGCGTCAGTGTTTTGGTAAGTCGCGTGCCCTCATCCAAACTCATGTATCCTACATACTCACTGCCACACAGATAACATGCATGCTGGCGCACCCGTCTACAGCTGCAATGTCACTGATGTTGACTCTTACTGCTGCTATGAGAACTGCAAGTGTGAGAATCCGTTCGAGGTCTTTTCCTTTGATGGAACGCCTGCAAACGTATCCACAATGACTGTCATCCTCGAGGCTTTCACCCAGACTCGCAAACCAACCGCTACAGCTAGGCCTCAGAATCCCAGCAGCTTGCCAGCAACTTCCTTTGCTCTCCCTACTGGCTCCGCGAATGGCTCCGCATCCACTGAAGTAGCCTCATCTTCAACTCAAGGCCCAAATTACCTTGCACTCGGCATTGGCCTGGGTCTCGGTCTGGGTCTAGGCATTCCTGTCATCTTCCTCATCGCCTTTTTCTTCTGGCGTCGCAGAAAGGCAGCAGCCAGGAAAATACAGGAGAGTTCACAGCAACCCCCAGAGTTGAACAGCGGCGAACATTACCCCCCGACACAAAAATACGCATACAACCTTGATGCGATACCCAAGGCTTCGCAGTAAGAATGCCAACTATTCACTATCTCTGAGCATCTGGACTAACAAAACTCCAGACCTGCATCCTGTTCCGAAATTTCGCCTTCAGAAAAGGACCTAGCTCAAATCCACATGGCCGAGCTACCAGATGACCAGGTCCTTCTCCCCACCTCATCACACGGCAAAATGGGGAGCGAGAAACAATTTTAAACAATGCATGTATAAACATTTAGACGAGAGAAAGTGTACCAATATTGTTTTTGCCTTTTGGACGCCATGTAAGGATAAAGATGATGAGAAGCATTAGATATACCCCCACCCCCCGTTAATTTTACATCAAGAAGACGAAAGCCATGAACGAAGAAGTAGTAAATAGCCCCACGAATGAAGAAAGCAATCACCCCATCGCAAGTGTCAAGCAGTATAGTAGAAACGGTCTCGAGCCTTGTCGTTCTCCACTTGTTAATGTCACTAGATTAACTACGCCCGAAATACCCCCCGAACACTGAACTTGGTCAAACTAGAGTCTAGAGTGGCATTGGCATCACGTAAGCACAGATGAACCAACGGTCCATGCTGGATTGAGCGGAAAAACTAAAGACTATCAATCAATAGCCTTTTCTACAGCATCAAACATACAAATCATCGATATTCAAGACAAACACTTCCTGAGTCCCGCCTACCATACATATCCCCACCTATCAAATACCACAGCCATTCATCTCACATAAATGCATCTCACCACCACTTCAACCCCCCCGTGCCAACACATCCACCAGCACGTCCCCCTATCCTATCCTTTCCCACTCTACTTACCTCCACCACGCCACGCTACTCCCCTAGCCCCAACGCCCCAACCACCTCCGCACCCCCACCAACCCACTTCCTCGCTCCAACAGCGCCGCCAAGAACAACCTACTATCCCTAATGCTCACCCATCACACCCCCATTAAATACATCGACAAAAACCATCACACTGTACATCCAGCTATAAACCTAAGCTATGTAGTAGCACTCAAGTATTTATGATGCGTATAGCGCCTGGATTGATGGGGGGGGGGGACTCTGGAAAACTCATTACGTACTTTTTTGCAATGTATGGAGAGGTCTGAGGGTTAGTGCTGATGGGTACTTACGTGAACATGTGGGTGGGTTAATGGGGGGATCCTTGCATGAGATCATGTAGGGAAATGATGGGGTCACATGTGTTTCTTGGTGTATTTGAATTAGAGATTCATGAGGCAACCCCTCGGGGGTTGGGGTTCCTAATTCTGATCGATAAGATGGGATGGAGGAATCTGTGTCTGACTTCATATCTCCCCGGAGTATTCATTCTGTTGAGAAGAGAAAGTATGCGCATCACGGAGAGAGGGAAAAAAGAAGTTGGGATAAGTTCAACATTTATATTTCAATTTCCCCAGGCTATGAGCCGAGGTTGTTATATACACCGGCATCCCCTCTTTCCTATGTTCAACGCCTGACAATCCGATATGTGTATGCCTCGTGTCTTTGGAAGACACAATTCTGTTTCTTCCATGTGTTCAAACTCCGGTAAAATGCGCAACAATGACAACAACAACTACGACTACTACTTCAGCAGCAGCTTCGAATTCTCAACGAACCGATATCCAAGAAAAGAAAAAAGAAAGAATGGTAGGTAGGTATTATCAACCCCCCAAAAGAAAAAAAAGAGTCGGTCCCAGACCTTTTGTCGAAAGAAAAGAAGAGCGAAAAAAGAGCGTAAGAACGTATGTATGTGTCTCTTTCAACACCAGAGACCTCAAGCGCCGTCGACCATAAAGCCGAGTTGCAAGAACCCTAGTAATGACCAACCCGTCGGCCCATCAAATGCGAGCGTACAACGCGTCCATTGTACCCCCTCTTAGTAATGCTGCCATTAGCACACGTAGTACCAGCGGCAACCTCCTGCCAGACGATCTTGCCATTGTTGCAGATACCAAACTGGGTAGCGCCATTGCACACGATGGCCCCGTTTTCGGAGCAAGTGGATGAGCCACTGCCGGGGGTAGAAGGAGTACCTGAGCCACCACTAGGAGTAGAAGAAGGGGTGGGGGTAGCGGGGGAGCCGGTGTCAGCGGAAGGGGTAGGGCGGACGGGGGGAGTAGGGGTTGCGGTGACAGTGACGAGGGTGGTGGAGGTTGAGGGGCGGATTGGGGCGGTAGGACCGGCGGGAGAGCCGCTGGAGGCTCCGGGGGCGAAGACACCGCCGCCGTTAGAAGGGAAGGGTGCGGCAGAGGGCTTGCTGCCAGATGGGGGAGACGGTGCACCGGCAGCTGGGGGAGTTGGGGCAATGGTGGGTTTGCCTCCGATAGCAGATGTAGGGGCGACAGAGGGCTGACCGGCGGGAGGAGTAGGGGCAGAAGGTGCACCACCAGCGGGAGATGTGGGAGCAGGGGAAGGCTGACCACCCGTAGGAGTAGCTGAGTCGACAGGAGCAGAGCCAGCAGATGTACATCCGGTTGGGGGCTGCAAGTCGTTGGTGTTTCCCAACTGCACTTCTTTACCTGGGTTGGGGAATTTAACGGCAGAGCCTGGCACAGACTCGCAAGATTTGTCAAGGTTGATAACCAGCATATCAGGAAGTGCATCAAAGCCACTCTTGTCATCAGAACCACCAGATACCTCAATGGGCGCGCAGTTCATGTAAAGTTCTGCCTGACCTGCGAGCTTTGACATCCAAGTCCAGGCAAAGGTAGCCTTGCCGTTAGGGATACTATCTGGAAGGGTAAAAGTGTAGTTGTTGGTGCTTCCGTCAATACCGGGGCATCCTCCCTCCATTGACTTGATAACTTTGAACACGGAGTTGGCAGTGGGTTCGGTGTCCAAAGAAACTGAGAGCTGACAGCTGCCTCCTCCATGAACGGCAGTACCGTCGAGCTTCAGTGGCATCTCTTCTCCAACCTTCATAGGATTCATCGTGGAGACAGTGAAACCATTCTGGGACTTGCAAGGGTATTGCGCCTTGGAGATGGGTGATGTATCAACCTTGTCGACACTGAATGGGACAGGATTTGACATCTTGATATGAGCGTTTGTGGTGCCAACTAGGGCCGTTGCTGATAGAAAGATCGATCGGAAAAACATAATGGTGGTGGTGAAGGCGTCGTGCGTCGTGCAAAAGATGGCTGGATAAAGAATGTGTTGTAACGTGAAAAATCAACTAGCCCAGCTAGAGAGAAAAAAGGTGCTATGCAAATGCAAAGAATGTAAAGACTGCTGTGATGATGATACTCATTGCTGGCGGGTGGTTACAGTCTCTTATACAGATGTCACGACATCCATAATGTGGACACTATATCCATTCCGCCACCACACCACAACTCCACAACAATTCTTTTCTTCTGGCCCTCTAATCAAACGTCCAGCCTAGCAGGCAAGTACGTAAACACAAAACAGGGGGACATGAACGAAGGCGTCGCTCCACAGTGGCAAGCGCCCACGGTATGAAACGTGCAGTCCAGGTACGCTGAGGCTCTCAGCCAAAGGAATTCTAGCATTTCGCAACGTCAGTGCATGTATGTTATGCGTTGACGCCTAAGCAGGAAGGCGACGATTGCGTATAGTCGGGGATCGTCATGCTTCGATGAATGGCCTTAGGTGAGGTTTCGTTTCGAGGGTGCATCTGGTTGATCATTGGATGAGGCTCAGTCGCTTAGCGGGCCAGCAAGCGAGCCAGACCCCTGGGCGTTTTATGCTACGTCGCACCTCCGGCTTTACCATCCCTGTTTCCAGCGGCCGATTGGTGAACTGCGTGCGCCCTCGTGTACACCGGTAGCTTCACGCTGCTCTGGCTTGCTCCACAGCGCCTGATCGCAAGGCTTGTTTCTTTCTCCGTTCACCAAATAACAGCTGCGTTGTCACATTTCCTATCCTTCCAAAGCATAGGACTGGCAAACGTCCAGCGCCAACGTGCAGATCATAGCGTGGTGTGGAGTATGGTTTTTGCGTCGTGTCCCATGGCCTTTTGCCGACCAGAGTGACAGTTGCATTGTTTCGAGGCCCACGTTTCTCGTCCATTAAGATCCGGTTGGCTGTCTGCGATTCCGATCAATCACGCGGCTTTCTGAGCGCTACAGATGTGCAGCTTGGGACTTGTTACGTAGGCGGCATTGACGTTGGGTACTGCGCCACATGCTACCCTGAACGGACACTCCGAATACGTTTAGAGCGACTACAGCCTCAATAATAGAGGCGTCCTCTCTCCAGTTTGCGAAGTGGTACACCGGCAGCAAAGGCGATATGGCCCATATCGTCATTGCCGCGTACGTCAGCAATGTGCACTTGAACATCTCCCAGAAGCCTTGCTCTTTCCATGGCGTCCAGCATGGTCCCACCACTAGGAATTTTCACCCAGGGGTTTTCATAAGTCATGCTTGAGACGAACCCGAATATCTCAGGTCCGAGAGTACGTTGCTTGAGAACCAGCGCCGCGATCCCGATAATTAAGATCACGGCAGAAGACACCATGAGTAGTGACAGCCATAACACTTCGCCAACAAATATCTCCTCCGTAGTCGTAACTGTTGCAGTAGTCGTTGCACCTATGAAGGGAGATTGACTGTTCTGTGCTACTACATCGAACTTCGGCCACCAGTCAAAGAAGGAGTTGTTCGTAGCTGGAAAGTCGCTTGGTAAGTACTTATCTACGTCGTTAACAGGGAGGGTATCCGGTCCGTATAGCGACAAGTTACTCGACAGACTTCCGAAGTATCCCGTTGGTTGTATTGTAAGCTGATAGTAAGTATTCATGACCGAACTCAACCGTCGAGAGAAAAGCCCTGGATCGACCAAGGACAGGTTGGTATACATTATGTCTTGTGTAACGTGACCGGCCTGTTGTACAAAGGGAAAAGCGGAGCTGTTGGCAAGATATCGCTCAGTCGGACTTGATCCAGCACTATAGGCTATTGCAAGCGGTAGTTGCTGTGCAAAACCTTGCATGATGACTCCATGCTCGAATGCCGTAAAAGTTGAAGGCCGCGAATCCGACAGAGATTTTCTGACTTTCTTGGTTGCGCATTGCTTACCAGTGCACTCAACCATCGCCTCAACATGGTTTTGTGCCAAGGTACAGCGCGCCATGTTTAAACCGAATACGTTACTATCTATGCTTGTAGCATAGACTGATGTGAATGAGATCTCTCTTGCTTCTTGCGCCTGCTTACTACTAAGTCGAGTCTTGTTGTAATTGCCAAAGAAAGCATCCAGTCGTCCAATTAGTGTCTCATACATAGGATCTTCAGTATCCCAGGGTGATCCGAGATTTGTGTCGATAAAGAATGATGAAGATCTGCCTTCGGCTGGCTTGAACGGATTGGTCAAAGACTTGTTATTCCACACTCGACCAGGAACAAGCTCGTCCAATTTGGCAAAGTCAGTCTTGGACATATTAGTACTGTTGTTGAGCCCCGGATATGGTGTTTGGTTGAAGCGACCGCACTCCACCGTCAGGTAAGTCGATTCAATCGTGAAATTTGATCGCCTTGTTTGTGGAAGTCCAACTATTGGAAGCCCAACGAGCGCAGAATAAATCTCTGGCTGTTGTATAGCAGGTACTGTTATCCATCCTTCTGTGTCTGCATGAGTGTCGTTGATATATTCGATGTTTGGAATCTTAACATTGTTCCACGGATCTCTTGGGCCTATTTTGGTCTCCAGGGGCGCTAGCAAGGCCGCAGAGTATAAGGCTCCCGCATCGGCAAACCTCCCACTGCCGACATATGTTGAGGATAAGCCCCACATACTTCCACCTGGGCCTGTTGTGAGGTACCGCAGCCTGGAGTTCGCGAAGCTGTTCTGGTCTTGTCTTTTCATGAGTCGAAGTGACGCTTGGCCCCCGAGCGGAGATAGGGCCCACAGGAACAGTAGGTTGACGCCGACGAGAGTTAGGCGTTGCATATTTATCTGACTTTCCACTGTTCCCCAGACAGATTGGCTAGCCATTAGTAGCTCTAGAGTCTACGAACGTATCAGTCAGTTCTCTTTCCATAGACGCAAAATCCAGAGACTCACGCTGATCTTGGAACCTTTTTCGGCGAGGAATCTGGCTATCATTTTCATGCTTCTCCCACTGATTGCTGCAAACACGATTGGAAACATGGTGGGACCCTAAGCTTTGATTAGTGTGAGCCTTGCGTCATCGTATACTTGTAGCTGACCAAACCCATGGCGAATTCTACTTTCTTTCCGAAATCGGATCCTTTTGTGGGCTTTCCATTTAGTGTGATAACTGCAGCTCCTAAGACTTTCCATAAATTAGTTTTACTCGACATATATCCATCGTGCCTGTATCCTTACGTATAAAATATACTGGTAACAAAACCAAGATGAAATCTCCAACACCGTACAGGAATGTTAACCACGTATATTTCTTCAAAGGCCTGGCCTCCTCAGGCCAACTTTTCACGCGCTCCACAGTTGTCTCCCATGTCTTTGATTTGGGTGCGGACAGGGGTGGTTGCGCTGAAGATGTCTCTTCTGCTATAGAACCCAAAGCATGACGTCGAAATGGGTTCCATCGGGAATTGGTAGTCGTACTCATGATTGCTGATGCGCTTCGTCACGCGACGCTGCAAGGCCATGAAGACGTATAGGCAGATGCGGCTGATGGTTCGCGGGCAGCGAACACGTCTCTTTTGGATGGCATTTTTGCGGCACAGCCGTAGCGAATCCCCAGCACGGCGCTAACAGAGTGTGCCTTGAGTAGGAGCGCGCTTCTAGAGGTATGCTGCGCTGGGATGCTCCCAGCGAATCATTTGATGTGATGAAACTCGAAGCGCCCGGCGAACCCCAGTTGATTTCCGGGTACCTGCGCTCGGCGGAAGACGGGCGATAACGAGATGGCTTGCATACATGACGGATGCTGTGTAATGTCTAGCATTTGTCCTAAAATGCGGCGAAGCTTCGGCCACAAGGGGTGAACAGAGCAAGTGATGTAGTCACGATGGTGTGCAGCGAGGCTTGAGACGCATGCCAAGTCCAAGTGCGCAGTGGCGTCACCTGACGCTTACTCGGTTTCTGATAGGAGCACGACCTCCTTCTGCCTAATAATTACCTTTAGGGTACGGAACGGAACGATGTCACAGATTTGTAGTTCGACAGCCGCCCCGGCTAGGCCCATTATGATGCGCTGCTGTCGATCAAACTGCGCTACGAGGCTGTCTGCTTGGACACGACAAACCCCACCGAATCAAGCACCACCACGATGCAACCTGCACACTTCCACAGGAGGACCAGCCATACAGTGCACTTCTTAATTAGCGAGGCGGATTTATTGAGAGGACTTTTGACATTTTGGTCATCGTCTAGGCTGTTGTTGTCTTAGAACATGTCACGCATGCGCCGTCGAGCATGTGGCGCGGACTATTCGGGCCTCATCAACAGAAGGCTCACTCAGTGCACCGAGATCCCTACACGAAGCAGTCGTCGAAAGTATCCTGGGCTACAGGTAGAATCGGTGGGTTGTGAGACCCTTATGACTACTTCAATTGCGCTCCTCATGGTCTCGTTCAGTACTCGTGCAGCGGTCAGTATAAGCCACACCAGTCATGTTTCAGACGCCACGTGAAGAGGCACAAGCATGCGACTACCAAGACCAGGTCCGAAAGGTACCCATGATACATCAAATGCGAATCCATGCCTTTCACCTGAGGCTATGGTCGCTGTATGATCTGGTGTAGAAATAGTTGCCTGGTAGTTCGGCTGCCGTCAGGCGCAAGATGTAGTCGTTCATTTGATCTCTGCATTCTCCTTTGCACCGCACAATTTTCGGATTTTGCATACTCTTTTTTCCATCGAAATGAAGCCGGAAACAGAAGAAGCGGTTCAAGCGGTATGTTCCCGTCCCAAATCAGCGCTTTCGCGGTGACACCAGCTTCGCTTATTGATCATGGTAAAGTACTGACCGAGTTTATACAGGCCAAAGGCCTATTGCAAGAATTGGTAATCGTCGCATCGCTGGTGCGAGCTTTGACTGATTCTTTCGGATCAGCAAGCGATCTGTATCAAAAGCTGAAGCGCAAATCTAGTCCCAGAGACAGCGATGAAGAAGACAGATTCCACATCAGCATGCTTGGGCACAGACGCCGCGACTCTGGATTCGGCATGTCGAGCAGGAGCAAGGACCTCTGCGAAAGCGAAGGAGAGCTCATTTTTACCTCTTCTGCTCAAATCCGAGCCGAATATGAACGTGGATATCGAAAGATAGGAGAGTCTTTCGCTCGTGGGGATGGTGAGTCCTCATCTTGACTTAACGGGCTACATACTGACTCGACAAAGCTACGGCGCAGATCCAACTACAATCACAAATCATACAGCTTCAGAAAGTGCTTCTGGTTATACACCAAGACCTGTCAATGAGCTCGTATATCGCGCCCTCATCCACCCACTCGCACCTTGTGCGTCTGATCCAGACTACACGGACAGCACGTGCAGCCTCGATGGCGGCACTGAGCATGCAGTATCAGCGTATGCTGCCCACATCCTCACCTTCCCCAAGGCAGCCAGATCCACCATTCAGTCCGCCCTACAGTCCGCCTGGGGCTTTCCCAGACCCCGAGGATACTTGGCACACGACAAAGCCATTCAAGCCAAGGCGGCGTACGGGCGATAGCTCAAGCTCATCGACTTCCTCAGAAGACAAGGAATTCAAAATACTCCCGATCCCCAACCCGATTTCCGAACCAAAGCCAGTATCGAAACCAGTACCGAAACCAGAGCCAGATCTGAAGCCGAAACCAAAACCCGAGGACAAACCGCGCCCTCAGACGACCAAAACCCGGCTGTTCTGCATCTACGCGAAAGAGCTCCAAGACAACCCCCTCATGCCTCTGGCTGATGCCTACAAGCCATGTGGCGACAACAAGTGTCCATTCTGCCGCACCTACCTAGCGATGCGACCGGGGAAGATCTGGGAAATCGTCGTCGACAACTGCCGCGAGTCCAAACACCTCCGCCGCAAACCCATCTACCGCGTCTTCCGCATCAAAAACCGCTTCATTGTAAAGTCCCACCGCGAACAAGGTGGTTTTGCATGCGTCCTCTGCGCCAGATTCCGCCGCTTCGACATGTTGTGCCGCGACATCGGGTCACTGATGGATCACTTGTGGCGCGAGCACACGGCCGACGAACTCGAGTGGGACTGCGACATTCTAGAATGTTAAACATATCCCTTTACCATTTCTTCTCATTCAGCGTTCTTAATGATACCCCCCTAACGATCTCTTACACTCATGATTTCCTATGTCGGTTCATTATACACATTATTACTACATAGTAAATTAATCCCCATCCATCCCATCCCATCCCATCCCATCTCCTCTAGAAAACCGTCACAACTTCCATATTATCCCCATTTACCCCCGTGATATCCAACACCCCTCTCCTGATCTTCTTCGCATCACACATCTTCACGCTGCTGAAATACCACATATGCGCGTCGACATCCATGGATAGCCAGCGCCCGTTTCCGCGAAAGCTAACCGCTCCTTCGTACACTTGGACATCGCTTGCAGATACATCTTTGCCGTTCGGCTTGTTGATGTAGTATTCCGGGCTCGTATGTACGTATCCTATTGTCAACAGCGGGAGTTTGGGAACGGGGTCGTTCCAGTGCGTGATGCGGTAGTTGCCGCCGGTTTGCTTGGTGATGTAGTCGCTTATTTTGCTTCCGCCTACGCGCGGTGAGCCGTAGGTATATAGTGCTACTGTGCGGCCTGCGTTGCGCATGCTGGCTGCAGCGAGTGTGGCGATGGCGCCGCCGAGGGAGTGCCCGGTTACGCGGATCTGGTAGGAGGGATTTGCAGAGACAGCTTGCGATACAGCTGGTAGTACCCGGTCGCGGGCGTCAATCCAGGATTGCCAGAAGCCGCGATGGGCGGAACAGGAAGTGCAGATGTCGGTTTTGGTCATACCGAGATCGAGATTCGTGAGCCAGTTATCTGGGGTCTTGCTGCCGCGGAAGGATACGATGATGAGTTTATTGGTGTGGTCTGCGGCGATGTAGCCTGTCACATCTGTTGATGTGTCTTCTCTAGTGAGTTTGTTAGTTTTTTACTTTTCCAGGTCATTGAGTGCAAGTATAGTCGACTTACTCGCTGTATTCGGCTACAGTGTTTGAATCTGCGGCTTGGACCAGTGGACACTTTCCATTTACGCAGCTGACCTTGTCGCCAGGTGAGTTGTAGTTATCGGAGCAGTAAGCTGCCGAAGCATATTGGCTCATCAAATTCATGTCACTGATGAGTTTATCGGTAATAGCCACTACTTCTTGTTAGAATGCGGTTCGTAAAAACTTTAGAACCCATTGAGATGGCATACCCCTCTTCTCCATAGCCAGTGGTGAAGCATTTCCCGTGAAAGCGCTTAGAAGCGCAGCAATAACGAGTGACGAGAATGAACGCATGTTGTTGCAATGAAAACCAATGAATGAATAAAAATGAGTGACTGTAGAACTGTAGCAAAATGGATATCAACTCTCAAGATGACTCGTGAAGGGAGCGGTACGACATATAAAACATGCACATTTGCTTTCCCACGGAGTCATGGTGGGCGTCCCAAGGAAACAAACGCCATCGCAACAAGGAACCCCAACTTTCTCCTCAAATGCGGTCCTTGCAACTACCCGCCGTCCCGTTCCTTTTGCGGGTCTCTGCAGATATGAATCAAGACAGAGTTATTGGAGCGTTGATTTGTCACGAGGCTTTGCTTCAACTTAGGTGTGTCTAATTCGGGAGCGGCTTCTGGAGCGTGATTGGCCACACACTAGAACGTGCGATATTGCTAGTCTGGATTGTTGGCGCGTGCCCAGCGCTTAGGACTGAGTCTTGGTTATTGAAGGCGTGGAGCTAATTACTTGAGGGAAATGTAGCAGGGACGGTTTGTTTGATTTACATTGAGTTTCATGCAGTTCGGCCGATGGTTTGGGATAAGGTAGTAGTTGAAGGAGTATGTGGAAGCCGTAACTTTGTTCTCTACTAAAAGAATCCTTGAACTACCACAAATCTTATCGATAAAGAAGTCAGAGTTCTACGCACAGACGGAAACTCACATTTTACTCCCTTTTTTGCACATTCTATAGAGACTTTGGCAAATCCTCCTCCCCTCACCGCCATTTTATGGCTACCAACCATCCAAGCAACTTATACCAAAGAGCTACCTATTGAACGAGAGAGTTACTCATTAAACTAAATAGCTGAACTTTTTTGTTTCCCCTAAAAGGAGCCCGCTGGAGGATTGCCCTGCTATCTAACATATCTTTCTGCTATCAAACTGCTCTTTAGCAACAGGCGTCTAGCAAGTAATAGCTATTGCTTGACTAGACAAAGGCCGAAGCACAATAGCCCCACTATACAGTCAATCTCCCCTATTGTAAATAACCCCCATAGAATGGCCGTTAGCCAAAGTCTTACATGGTCCCTGACTGCATATAGACTCTAATGGAACAATGATAATAATAATATAGACACTTTGCAAAAGAAAAACGAGAGAATATATGAGCGATATCAACGGTGAGTTCTATACAGATTTTAGGCAGCGCAGGTCTGCGAATGCGGAGATTATTTCTTATATTATAATCACCGTATGTCCGTAAATAACATGGAGATGAAGATACTGGGGCCTTGCTTTGACGTGGCAAATTTTTTCACCCCGACCTCATAATAAAGTGTCACTGCATTTTACCTGTAGTCTAACGATATTCTTCTATTTCAGATCTGTTAAATATCTGTTAAGAGGCTACAGAGTACAAGAGCAAACATTATGTTTGCACAAGACCCCGAGGCCGAGGCGTTTGAGATCTTAGTAATGAACTCGTGATAACAATCAAGCGTCTGTGGAGTATCAAAGCTTTTCAGCGGTCTTAAGTCCAAGCAAACTTATTTCTGGAAATGCAGTTTGGTTTGCACTCTGGCCTACACCTTATTAAAAAATAGACGAGTGCTAGAAAATGAGCATTCCTTGCTTTGGCGGATGCCGCACCATTCTATGCCCCACGGCTCCCACTTATTTCCTTGATGATAATTTGGATGGCCTTGCTTTTAGTCGCACATGTGATTTTTTGGAAATCCTCGCTTCCTCCTTTTGAGAAAAAAACTCTTTGTAGGTAAGAAGAATTAAATGCGTATTATGGTTTTTGTAAGGCTAGTCTATTGGGTTGCCAAGTCTGATGATGGATCAGCTTAAACCTAGTATCCATGTTGTAACGTGAGTGATAAGCGAGTGGCCATGCTAGGCGAGTAGCCGCCCTCATTACTCAGGCCCAATGGTTCCGGTGGAAAATCTAAAAGATTGCCCGTGCGAAACAGGGGCCTACCACGTCCAGGGAGATATATTTTAAGATACTACATAGAACACCATAATACTCTATAATTAAAATTTAAATAAGCCAAAAGTTTCGCAGCATGCCAAAGTCTAGTTCTACAGCGTCGAAATATACTGACGAAATGGTGGTGTATAGAAATCATGCAGATGCGCTCTATAAGCTCCCTAAGCCAAACATCTTATCTTATGCTAGAGTCCATAATCTCAAGTATAAACGTCTTCTCCGCGCATATGATAACGAGCCTACACGCTGTAATCGAAAGCCACCTAACTATCTGCTTACCGAGGCCCAAGACCTTGCTCTTGAGCGCTATCTTGACGCGATTGATGCGATTGGCTTTGGCATTCAACACTACACTATCACTGTACAAGCCTACGCTTTGCTTGAGGAGTCATATCTTGGTACTGAAGAAGCTCCTCCACCAATTGGAAAGAATTGGGCACGCCGTTGGCTCCGTTGTCACCCAAAATATAAGCGCGTTAAGGCAAAACCAATGGAGGTATTGCGCTTGCAGGCACAACAACCAGGAGTCCTACGGGACTGGTTCACAAAGCTCAAAACCATGATAGATCAACTTGGGATACAACCAGAAGATCTATATAACATGGATAAGACTGTTTGCCGGATTGGAGTTGCGGTAAATCAATATATCTACACTAAAAACCAACGCACTGTCTTCATCCCAAACGCTAATAACCGCGAGCTGATTACTCTTGTTGAGTGCTTCAACGCTGCTGACGATATCATTGAGCCTATGATTATTATCAAAGCGACGACAGTGATGGAGCATTGGGCAGCTGATCTGCCTGATCGCTACTTAATTGCGGTATCAGAGAGTGGCTACAGCAACGATCAGCTCGCGCTGGAGTGGTTGAAGCACTTTGATCGCTGTACGAAGACGCGATTGAAGGGTATATGGAGGTTACTACTAGTTGATGGGCACCGCTCTTACGAAACAAGAGAGTTTGTTGAATACGCTGAACAGTAGCATGTACAACTATACGCACTGCCGCCTCACGTTACTCATATACTTCAACCACTTGACGTCGGCTGCTTTCAACTGTTAAGTATTACCACGGCCGCTGCCTCAACTGGGCTGCTCGCGCGGGGTTAAAAGAAATTAACAAGGCAGACTTCCTCTCGACTATTGCTGAGATCCAGCGACTTACCTTTACGCGCTCCACTATATTAAGCGGCTGGAGGTGAACTGGGCTTGCTCCATTCAAACCAAACATAGTAATCAGCGCGCTTCAGTCGCGCGACAACGAGAAAAGCAGCGTCGAGCAATCTCCTACCCCACCACCTTTTCCACCTTCGCGAGAAACTACTCCTGTTGTAATGAGCTCACCACCATGTCTAGGCTCATCGCCATCGCGCGCACTGCTTCGGATTAACTACAATCGCTGCAGAATCAACCTACAAACTGCTCGACTCGAGCGCCGTCAGCGACAACTAGACGCAACGCCTGAGCCTGAGAATCCTTCACCTGGCCACGAAGCCTTTAGTGCGCCAAAAACAATCCGCCAAGCTCATGCTCAAGAGGTCTTTGTCAATGCTGTACTTCGTGAGCATCTCCCGCCTGACGTCGCCGCAAGCGTTATCAAACACCAGCGGAGTATCTCAGCAATGGCGCGAACTGCTGAGGGCTTGCGGCGCGAGCTACGCCGTCGTAAGAGACGTACAATACAAGCGGCTGGCGGTCTTGTCTACGCTGAAGACGCGCGCGCGATGGTCAAAGAAAGAGCTGAGCGTGAGGCTCAAAACTATTATCAGGCAGCTAAGGCTGTAGAACAGCGTCAGATTAAGGTCGTCTACAACAAATACAGGCGGCTGTTCCCCTCAATACGTGCTGGCAGCGCGGCGATGAGGAGTACAACGCCAAAAAAGCTGATAGTTACGCGCGTATCCAACAATCACAAGGTTACAAGTATGGAAGAGCACAGAGAATTACAGCTGAGGATGCACCAGTCTGTTGGGTAGCTGCTGCAGTCCGCGCCCCACACGATCCGTACAGTCCGAAGTACAGCTTTCAACACCAAGGCAACACCTCAGACGCCTCTGCTGACAGCGAGGAAGACGGGATACTAAGTACACAGCAAGAGCTTTCGAATAATATTAAAATTGAGTCCCAGATATCGCTTGAACGCTCAGAAACACCATTTGAGATGAGTAGCGTGATGGACAACAACAGCTGCGATCGCGACTACAATAACGATCTTAGTATCATTGATCGCCAAAACGACTGAAGATTTTTTTAGAATATATATTTTATATTAGCAGACAGCTACGCTCAAAATCGCGATTATAATTGTCTGTTTCCCTTGACGTGGTAGGCCCGTGCGAAGCACGGGCAATCTTTTAGATTTTCCACCGGAACCATTGGACCCAAGTAGCTCTTCATTAAATACAACCTCTTGTATATCTCGCGATTGCTCCCCGGAGCGCAGCCCCTTACATTCTATATTAAGTCTCACTAGGCAAAAGCTTTGGCAATTGCTTTCTGAAGATTTTTCGTACCGTACCTTTATTAAGGCGCGTAGATGGTGTTGTTCTAGCGCGAAAGGCTATCAGAACAACTCAGCGCGCAATCGTGAGACCACGTTGATCGAGTGACGAGCTTCGCAGGAAGTTAGTCAAGAAAAGAAGTCCTATTACATTCAATCGGAGGATCGTAGGCATTGTTACTGGCGTTCTTCTAAGAAGGAATCGTAGTAAGCAGTAGGAAGCCCTGTTGTATCTTGGAAAGCCGAGCCACAGACACAACGTCGCACGATAAACTATCTGAAGGCTATTCGGGCCTTAAAGACAGGTAGTTAGAAGCGGACGTTGTGACCAGGAAGTCCTGTCGATCCTCCATTGAGTGAGATGCAGGCCGTGCGATAAGTCTTCAATTGGAATACGACCCCGACGAGCGTGACGGTGAAGCTCGAGCCATCTAGGGACGCGACAGACAGCAGCCGACAGCTGCTTGAGGAAGCTCACCTGACGAGCACACGAGAAAAGCCCTATCCGTCCTCGCCGCAGAGGAGTAGGCTATGGTAAGCAGCCGTGCGAGACGACCGACGAGCGGTTAGACAAGCCGTGCACAAAGATAGGCAAAGACAGAAGAGCGTCCGAAGACCACTCGGATTAGGAACATGGACGTCTCCAACTCGACAATAGAGGAGCTGGTCACTTTCGCAACAGCAGGAAAAGAAGCAGGAAGGACGGACGACGAGATCCGAGAGGAGATCCCCAGGATACTGCAAGAAGACGAGTGGAAGGAGCCAGCGATTGGACTGACCATGAGCGCGATCGCCATGGAGATCGCTGCGCGAAACAAAGGCAAAAGTCCAGCAGCTAGAGAGGAGCCGCTGAAGGCTAGTCAAAGCAACGTCGACCCTCTGGAGCAACTGATGTCCCAGATGACAACGCTGCTACAGCCACTGATGAGCCGGCTGGAAGCTCTGGAGCAAGTCCAAGCCAGATCGCTGGCCGAGGCGTCATCAGCAGTTAATACTCATTCAACAGTCGGCACTCCTTCACACACAGCCTCAATGGCTGTGGATCCAGCGGTGCGCAAGAACAAGTTCCCGCACCCGGAGCCCTTTGACGGAGACAGGACTAAGTACGTGGCCTTCAAATACAAGTCTCAAGCCAAACTCCGGCATGAGTACGAGGGAGCGCCGAATGTTGCTCAGATCGAGTATGTGGTTAGTAGGTGCACGGGCAGAGCAGCAGACGTGCTCTTGCCTTGGGCAATACAGAACCAGAGCAGAAGCAGCATCGAGGATCTTTGGAGGTTCACGGATCAGCAGTTCAACGATCCGCATCAGAAGTCGAAAGCGCTCGATCGGCTTTCAAACCTCAAGCAGGGCAAGCTCTCAGTGAGAGACTACCACATGGTGTTCAACCGACTCGAAATCCAATCAGGCGAGCAGTTTGGCGAGGCTGTTAAAAAGAGCATGTTTCTGAAGGGCCTTCATACGAAGCTGCAGGAGTCGTTGGCGACAGTGGACGAAGAGCTGTCGTACGAACAGTTGGTCAACAAGGCAGTGAAGACGTCTGACAACCTCTACCGAGTACCGTGCTGCCCGGCGTAACGCCCGGCCCGGCGTAACGCCCGCTTCGATCACCAAAATCAAAACGCTAACATGAAACTATTGAGCCACGTACGATAGCTATTATCACGATATTTTCTAGTGTTGAGCTCTAGAGGCCTTAATTGATATATATAGCTATCTATATTTTGATGGGAGCTTGATTGTTCGGCCGTGTCGTGATTGAGATGGTGGTGGGCCTGCTGCAGCACCTGCAGCCTCAACGCCAGCCTGAGGCTGCGCAGCAGCTCTCTTTTTTGAAGCAGCCTTTATAGAAGCCTTAAGACTACGTTTCTTGCCCCTTTGAGAAGTTTTTTGAGCTCGTTGGAGGCGTTGTTGAGCTCTACGAGCTGCCTGTCGGGTAGCTTGATCTGCAGCTCTCTCAGCTCTCGCCTTCTCCCTCGCTATCCTAGCCTCTGCTCTAGCCTCTCGCCTTATCTGAAGCTCCTGATCCTTGGCCTGCTTCCGATCCTCTCGTTCACGAGCTCTCTCAGCTTTCTGGTGTTGTAGCTGCTCTTCTTCAAGCCCTTGTTGGAGCTGGCGATCACGTGCCTCCTTCACCTTCCTTGGAGACCAGAATACAGCCCCACCGTGATACTCCTCCTCTGCCTCTAGAGGCAGAGCCTTGCCTCGCTTTCTACGCTGCCTCTCATTAATAAGAGCCTCTTTAAGTCTTACGTTCTCATGCTCAGCTAGTACTGATCTGATCGAGAGTCGGTGGATCGTTTGGTTGAGCTTTGAGATCTTTCTCTGGTCTCTCTCAGCTACAGCGTGATCAACGAGCTGCCTAATCTTCCTCCAATCAGAGGCGCTTAAGGCTGAGGAGTCGCTATCACTTAATTGGCCTGATTGAGCTGGCTGATTGAATCGTTTAAGTATCACCTCTGAGTTAAGAGGTGAGATGCCAGTTGCTTCAAAGGCCTTAAGTATTGTAGCTTCCTTAAACGAGGCCTCCCAGGCAGCTATAAACATAGGATAGAAGTCTCTTTTGCTCATAGATGTGAGCCCTTGGCTCCTCTCCATGAAGCTAGCTACCTGGGCTGAGTAGGCTGATGAGAGCGGCTTGAACATGACGACGTCAAGCGGCTGAAGAGTGTGGGTTGAATGAGGTGGATAGATAGCGAGGAGGATTCGATTGCGATCGCAGTACTCGATAAAATCCATCGTGAGATGAGATCCATGGCCATCAAGGATAAGTAATCGATAGCTCCGCCTAGCCTTTGGCTTTGTTGATCGATCAAACACCTGTTTGAGCCAGGCTAGGCCTAGCTCGTTATTCGTCCAGCCTGAGGGTGATGAGGCGAAGTGGACTCGGTGATCGTTAGGATCGAAGGCCTGCAGCCAGCTATCCTGTATCGAGCCAGAGGCTGACTGATATACGAGGCTCGGCTCAATGTGAGATCCATCAGCGCATATACAGGCCAGCAGCGTTATCCACGCCCGATTGCCATCCTGGATGTGAGCCTTGATCTTCCCCTCCTCATATAGCCTCCTGTTGAATACCCGCTTTGAGCGAGTGAGTACTCCTAGCATGAAGCCCTTCTCATCCATATTGTATATATTACAAGGCTCTATATTATATTGGCTAATCTTTTCTTTTAAGAGATCAAAGTAGAGCTTATACTTTAGTCCTGAATCAGCCTGGTGGCGTGAGCGATCAATCCCAGTTGCCCAGCGTGAAATAAGATTAACCTGATAGCGCTGGATAAAGCGATCAACCCAGCCTTTTCCAAGCTCTTTTTTTGCGATATCTGAAGCGAAGCGCAGTATCATAGGCCGTGTAGGAGGCAGGCCTTGCCTTGTAAGACGTTCAATATAGCATAGAAGCTCCTGCTCTTGCTGGGGGTAGAGTGCTTGCTGGTTTTGAGCCTTAATGCTGCGTGAGCTTGCGACGCCCTGGTGTCTCCGCGCGAGCGTTGAACGATTAACACTAAACTTTGCTGCAATTTGAGAATATACAAGTTTTTTGCCAGGCTCTAGTGCTTCAATAGCTGCAAGTGCAGCCTCAATCGGGCTCATATTGATAGAGTTATCGCGGGTTGAACTTTGGTGGCTGTTGCGATTTTGGTGATCGAAGCGGGCGTTACGCCGGGCCGGGCGTTACGCCGGGCAGCACGGTATCCAATACGTTATAAATACGTAACGATAAGGCAGTTCGATAATAGAGAGAACACACAATACACACATCAATTCACCGCACATATGCATGCGACAAACAACAACATCCAGTTTTCTCACTGCACCTACGCGTGCAACACCTAGGTACCTATACTCTAACATCCCCCTACTACTCCTACCCCGCAAGACCCCCTACTACTACCCGCTACACTAGGCTACGAGCCTCACCTTCATTTAGATAGCCCCCTCGCCTCGCTCTACACCAAATTAAATGTAACTACGAAGATACCTGTAGGCCTCACCAGCTTATACTTCTTATATAGCCTCAGGGCTGAGATAGGACGTTAAACTAGAATAGCAATAATAACAATAATGAAAACCTATCAAATCTGACAGCAGTATACTGTACCTTTTTGGGCACGGAATAGCCTAGGTGGGACTGAGCCGGGTATTGTCACATGACGATTGTTTATCCTAATATACCTAGGGCTGATATTTATAACACCTTTGGGCATAGCAAGTCTAATTCTTCTTGTCTTCTCTTCGCTTGAATCTTATTCCCTGGATTGGCAATGAAATGCTGCTCGTACTCGATTACAGGTAGTCGACTTGTTCCTGGCTCATAACGAAAATCATACTTCAGAATATAAAAGGCCATCAAAACCTTTAGTTGATCTGAGACGAAAAAACGACCTATGTATGGTCAATTAGTACCAACGCGTTTGTTGAAAGAAAGTGGGAGATTGTGAGTCCTGGACCTACGTACCTGGACACGCGTGTTGACCATGACCGAACTGGAGGTGCTCCGCCGACGTCGTGACGAAATGTAGCCCGCCTTCTTTGCCGGTTTGTTCACGATGCCGACAAAATCTGTGAACATCGAAAGTCTCGGGATCAGAGAATGCGCTTGCGCCTCTGGAGTGGTCGTCAGAGATTAAGATGAGACCTCCAGCGGGAAGAGTGGTTCCGTCAGAGAGGGTGATGGGTTTGGAAACATAGCGTGTCATGGGCGCTATCGAGAACATTTAGTAGAGGAAGCTTTGTATGTTTCATCGCATGGATTGTGTATACATACCCGAAGCTAATGGATGAACACGTAGCACTTCTCGGAGAAACGAATCCATTAATCTGAGCTTCTGCAGCGCTGACCTCGTCCATCCATGTTCCGTCAAGACCTCAATGAGCTCACCGCGCAATGGTTGTAGGATGTCTGGTGTGTCGCAAATTTGTAGTAGGCAACGAGTTATTACCTCGGTTGTGGTGTTCATCGCAGCGAGACTGAGCAAAAGCTGGCCGCCGGTGAAATCCAATGGCCTACCTTTGGCTACATCGAGCATCCAGGCAAAGCAATTACTGGTAGCATTCCCCGTTGACCTCTTCACCATATTACTACCCTCTTTCCGTTGTTTTATTATCTTTTGAGCTTCTGGCTCCAGGAGTTTTCGAGCGTCCTGAACCTGCTTTCGCAATCGTCGACAAGGCGGAAGGATCTGATACATGAACGCCCGAATGAAGGGCGGGAAAAAATTCAACACAACACCATTTCCAAATATTCGTATTGTATACTCTTTCGATATTGCAAGCCAGTTGTCGTCTCTAGCGAGTTGTTCTCCAACAAAAACATGTCCCGACACGCGAGCGGTGATATCTATTGAAACATCTTTCACGTCGAAGCTTTCCCAGTCGCTTTTCTCCCCTAGCGTATGCTCGACCGCACGCGAAGTCTCGTGCACAAGAAGTCCGGTCAAAAGCCCTAAACTCGGCGTAAGTTTGGCATTGATGACATCTAGCATCAACCTATCATCTCTCAGCCCCTCTCGCATGCCCTCAAAGCCCGCGTACTGCGTGGGGAATTCTTTCTTCTGGCCCTTTGAGAGACTGAGAGCAGGGTGGTTGCGCAGTTCGTGGGAGAAGCGGTTAGGCACGACAATTTTGTAGCCTGCTCCCGAATGCACCTGGAAGCAGCCCGCCGTCATGCGCCGTCCTTCTTGCATGAGAGAGTTGCCGTAACGTAGAAATTCGGGGGGTTTCAGTTGTCGTGGAAGACATTTCCACAGGCCTTTTTCGAGCGAGGCAATGGGTATGTCTGGGAATGGCTGCTGCCCGGATTTGGATAAAGCGCAATATAGGACGATAACAGCGATGGCGATGCCGATGGCTGGGGTAAGTTGTAGCTGATAGGCGACAAGGAATGATTTTAATGCCATCATCTTCAGGGACACGGATTCAACAAGCAATAGTTCCTCATCTGTAGGAAGTTGTAGGGTAATTTTAATGCCGTAGCTATGCGTGATTCCTGGGGCGTCGTGTTCCGCCGTTTCAAGTCCGTAGTAACAATTCATTTATGAAGGGTGAGCTCACCACAGACTAATGCAAGAACTAGGGTTAGCAATGTTACCGGTGACTTGTTAGTGCCATTTGTCGGTAAGCACCGTAGAAGCACCGTACTCAAACAACACTGTCGGACTTTTAACTACCCCATGTCAGTATTTATAAAATCTTTTTCCAATAATCAAAAAAGCCCTAACTAGTAGGGATCTTAACTAATATAACACAAAGAGGAAGTGGAATAACAGCTTCGGAGTCCGTGATCTTAGCGCTAGTGTCACGGTGTAAAAGTAGATTAATAGCTTCGGAGTCCGTAATCTTAGTGTTAGCGTCACGGTATGGCCGTACGCATCTCATAACCGGCCCGAATCTAACTATACAATTACTACTACAGCGAAATTCTTTACTCCTTCCACTCTCTATTCCTGCCTAGAGCCCTTTGCGTACAATGCTATTATGATTTTAACTAGGGTCGCAAGGCCACCCTTATTACAAGGCTTGCAATCTTTCTACCGCACCTCAAACGTCTTACCTTCAACGAAAGCAAGTTACTCAAGCACAACAATCAACAGACTCTGGAAATCGAAGGGCGAATTCCCCACCCGAGTACCACCAGACCAAGTCATTCCATTCCATGCGCTAGACGATGGGTATGTCAACCGCAATGTGGTGATGGAGGCTAGTTATCGTTTTGACGATGTGCTCGACGTCGATCGACTCCGATTGACCTTGCACCGTCTGATGCAGCGAGACGGTTGGAAAAAACTCGGCGCCAGGATCCGCCAGAATGCAAGTCCTCAAAGCGGTATTCCTTCTACTCCATTGTATTTTGTTGATCGAATTTAGAAACAAAAGAAGCTTGAATACATTCTGCCTTGTGAATATGACGACGAACGACCCCCTTTCTTATGGTTGCATGAAAAGTTTGAGCAGAGCATAGCTGAACATCCCAAGGCTTCACAGCTTCCAAGGGCAAGTCCCACACCAAAGATCCATGAGGATCCGCATCTTATGCAGTCGTTTTTGCACCATCCGGGCCGTCCAAGAAAGCTGGCAGATTGGCTTAACAGCGATTGTCCTCTAATGTCGTTCAAAGTACGTTTTTGCTTGGTATCATAGTTCATGTTAGGCTTGTATCGATTCTTAACGGTTTGTTGTCTAGATTCTATCCTTCCAAGATGCCACTATCCTTTCTGTCACCTGGCCGCATTGTGTATTTGACGGTATAGGAAGAGCGGCATTCATGAGCGCATGGCTTGCTGAGCTGAACGGCCTTGCCATTCCAGAGTTCGTCGGCTTCGATCACGATCCTATCAGTCCTTTGATCGGAGAAGTTCCTGGAGAACGATACGTCCTGAGATCTCAAATGCTGGCTGGCTCTCGACTTTTTTTCTTCGTGCTTAGGACAATATTTGACCTTATACTGCAGCCAAAATCTGAGTCTCGGATCCTTCAAATCCCAGATCAATTCTTGCAGAAACTGAGGCAAGACGCTTTTGCCGACTTGAGTAAGGAGTGCAAGGGAGACGAAGATGCTGTATTTGTGAGTAATGGAGATATTCTGTTAGCTTGGTGGGCACGCACCGTGCTGTCCTCACAAAGCCTGGCTGCTTCTCGCCCTGTCGCAATCGGGACCGCGCTGAACCTAAGAACGGCTCTAAAAAAGGACCTTCCAAGTGGAACTTTTATAGGGAATGCTGTCACTACCGCCTTCGCGTTTCTAACAATCCACGAACTCGCAACAATACCGTTGGGCAGTATTGCGCTTCGAATTCGGCGAGCTATCCAACAGCAGCGAACCACTGAGCAAGTAAAAGCACAGTTGACTTTAATGGACTTCTATGGCCGCCAGCCTATTGCAGGGCCGTGGAATATGGTACCACTAGTTCTCTCTCAATCGTGAGTTTTAATCAACCTCAATTTCTTTCTGGGCACAACTAAGACATGGTGTTACAGGAATAGTCTGGGTTTCTTCAATCTCGACTTTTCGTGCGCTGTGATTCGACAAGGACTTCCCGATGATAGAAGGAAGAATGAGATTGGAAGACCGTCGTACATTCATCTGACACATCAGCTGAACGGTATAGTAAGTTGATCAACTATAACATGTTGTTTTTCGGTGTTAATCATCCATAATAGCTTGGAAGAAATGCAGGAAATGTCTTGGGCAAAGATGCAGCTGGAAACTGGTGGATCTATTTCGACCTTCCTGTTACAGCTTGGAAGAGTGTGTATAAGAAGCTAAGAGAACTAGAGAGCTAGCGTACGAGACCAGCAATAAGCTAAGCACCTCTTCAAACCTAAAGCGACACTCTCCAAATTGAGCCCTAATGACGCAATAAAGGTAACGTGTTTCACCACCGAGCGGCGCAGTCTCCCCACCAAAACAACGTCGCAATAGTTCCTACGCAACACCACCATAGTTTTCTTAATTGAGTAGAATAAGTTATTGTTCTTTAGACGCGTCGCTATCCTATGTATTCTCCAATTCTGCTTGGCAGGTGCGAGAGTTGTGTCCAATTTGGCTGCAACGTCCGCAGTGCCGTTCACTGCGTACCCTCTTCGCAGGCGTTGCACCATCATTACAGCTACCACCCTCTGCCTCGGCGATCTGATCAGCTACCTGATCAACTTTCTGGGACCCCTCTGCCTGTACGTAGCGCCGCTTGCGAGTTTTTTGCTTTGTTGCTTCATTAATCGTAGCTTCAAGGCGATCAAGCTTCTCCTGCATAAGCACCATATTATATACTATCTGCTGGGCTCCCTTACCTAACTGCTGTATCTGCTCTTTGAGAGAACTTGTAGGAGGCCCTTGCTGGACTTGCATGCGGTTTCGAATAAGCGTAGCCTGTGCCTCCATTTCGCGCGCGTTACGTGGCGTTTTCGGGTCCCAGATATTACTCTCTTGCGCTGGAGTTGGCGTACGCAGCACGACGTTAAGCTGTGATAAAACAACGTGATAATCGTATGGCGTAAGCCCAACACCTCGAAACCCTCTGCAGAAATTTTCTGATGTAGTAGCTTTATAATAAGCCTTTTTAAACGCTGGTAGTAAGGTTTCTTTGCTGATATGGTGGATGCGATTGCGTGCCAAGACCGAGATAGCGTCGCCGTATGCGCGCTTCAACGGCGAGAAGCAGCCTACATCAAGAGGTTGTAAGAGGTGCGACGAATGGGGAGACATAAAAAGGAGGATTGTCTTCTCTTCGCAGAGATCTCGGAAATCCACTGAGCAGTGGTTCTCATGGCCGTCAATAATGACCAGCCTATGCGTCCCCACAGAGCGCGCATGGGAATCGAAGTGATAAAGCCAGTCAAGCGCTAGATCATTGTTCGTCCAGCAGGTAGGACTAATTTGAATCACCCAGTCGCGTGGTAGATCCTCGGTGAACCAAGTGGAGATTAGAACCTTGCCTGTTGCGTCAACGCCTTGTATCAGCGTAACTCACTCACGATTGCCTGGCTGGATCTTCTTTGATTTCCTTGGTTTATCTGAGCCCGTGACAGCTGATTATGATAAATCCTTGCCCATAATGAAGCCAGTCTCGTCGAAGTTGTAGATATCTTCGTCCACAATATCATACTTCGCCTTCGTATTCTGGACTAGCTCGAGCCAGCTCCTAATAAGCGCTGGACCTTCACAGACAGCTCGCTGACAAAAATATGGGCAGCTTTGGCGCGTACGCAGCTCAGGACTGCGCTGCACAAACCTATCTACCCCCCAGTTCTTGCCAACCTCTTCCCCGCCACGCTCCTGGAGCAGTCTGTTAGCCATATCTGGCACGTCATCTCTTCCATAGGGTAGTTCACGCTCTGCCTCAACTACTACACGCCTAGTAATAGTCTCCTTTTCTAGTTTTGTTAGGCGCTTACAATTAGGCTCGCAATCGCGTCGGGAGTGCTTTCCGTCGCGTCATCGGCGTATTGTTGTTTGTGGTACGTTATAGACTTTTTCAGTGCGTCGAATGCTTTGAATTTGATTTCTAATAAGCTCAGAGACTACTAATTGCACATCAGCTTCAGTATAACTCTTCTGGGGTTGTGGTTGTTGAGACATCACGCGATGTTGTGGTAAAGGTAGGGCGCGGTAGTAGAGTGGGCTGTTAGGTGGTGAAGCACGTTATTCAAAATTTGCTCATTGTTAATATTAAAGACAATAAGCTATATATCTGCTTTGTTGTAGTATTTTGGGGTAAGTTGTTGTGGAGACATCACGCATTTTGGTAGCGATGTTGACGCGCTGCTGGGAAGCTTGGGTGCACAGCTCACTTATGAAACACGTGTAGTTATTATTGTTATTATTATTAGAAGAGGTTATAGAGGCTAACATAGGAACTGAGTAAGCTTCTTTTGAATACGCTGTGCGGTAACCTCTTCGCTACTACACCACTGCGACTACCGCAACTACATAACTATTATATATAACTCGTCTTCTCTGCGCCTTGGTCACAAGTTGTTTGTCCGCTGTTTGCACTTCCGCACTTTACCTAGATTTCAATCGCTAGATTAGCGCACATGCTCTCTTCTACATTGATATCAAAGTATATAGATAATAAGTAATCTATACACGATGTACTGCAGCAGCACTTGTTAACTTAACACTTGCATTCTACAGTTTGTCCTACGGTAGCCCTAGCTCTCATTTTACGCGGCTTGACGCGAATCTATACTGGTTGACATGTCCTTGAGTAGATACAACTGGTCATATAAAACTGTGACTTTTCCAAAGAGCTGCACGATGCGTAGTTTGCTGCGGTTGAAGGCTGCTTTCTTATCATTGGGATATGCGCGAAGCACTTCCTTCTCAAGCAAACGAAGGCTGTGCTCAAAGCAAGATTTCTCGTACGCTACTATCGCGGTGAGCGCCTGCTTCTTCGCTGCTGGATTGTCGGTGGCCATGCTGTTAAATTCGGGGAAGTGGACGGAGTTAACGTTAATTTCAGCTGTGTCTCTTGGGATTGAGCCAATGTCGTTGTTCATACGACACATAGTGGTCATATGTCGTGTCATGGCGGCCGCGAGGTATTTCTCCGTTGGCGTCGCGAACATCTCGATTCCATCCCCTATAGTTTGTGAAACCCAACAGCAAGCCCAGGCAAAAGAGTAGGCACAGGCGACATGATCAGCAGCTGTTGTTCGCACCCAATGGAAGAATCGCTGTTCGGTTTTGTAGTGGTGACCCTATAATCTGGTGAGCTAAGATGCGTTTTTTATGGGCCAGCACCAAGTAGGTCTGCATTTTTACATACCATATCTTTTACTTGGGAGGCAAATGCTGTGTTGTCCTTTATTTGTGTTGCGTGCGCAAGTAAGAAATTCTTAAACTCGAACTCTAAATTCTTGCGATCCACGGAACTTGCTTTATGAACACGGTCATGATGTAGCACGTGTGCAGCAAGACGTAATAGAGATTCGCAGATCTAGATTAAGTCAACGAGATGTTATGCTAGGATGATGCTAAGGATTGATGGATTGATGGCACAAACCTCGTGATGCTCCAATGGTATATCAGCAATGTTGGGAGGTAAGAAGACTTTCGAGGTCTCTGATTCCTTACTCAAAGTACTGCTTATGACGTAGTTGATAATAGAGTTTAACGAATCTGGGTCGTCCGAAAACGCTGGCGTAGCAGAAAATTCGAAGAACTCGTCCGTTTGAAAGCCAAGTAGTGATATGACCATCATATCAAAGAGAAAGTTGGTGGGAACATAGACTTTTAATAGGTTGTTGCAACCGATCCATGTAAACGGGATAAGGTTCAGATAACTGCCTTTGCTAACCTGGCTGTAAACATCGCGTGCAAAGACATCCAGTTGTCGAGCCCTCAAAAGTGGTATAAAGAGTGACGACTCTACCAACGAAGCCAGAAGTTGCCATTCCGGCACGGAGGAGAAAAGGTTTGTCCGCTTTAGAAGCGATACATATTGCCCGATCTGTGGAAGATCTGAGCTGACGTGCAAAGACCGACCAACACCCTCAAATTTTGCGATTGGCTGTGAGACCCTGTATGCGGCTAGAACGTAGGCTTCCGAAACAAATTTGACCGAGTACTTGGTTTTCGAAGTCCAGGAGCTCGATAGTGTGTGTACGCCACATATATCCAAGTAAGCAATTCCATGGTCAATAGACCTCTGCACTTGAGATTGGAAGTCTGTCGACTTGTTAGAAATGCACTTCGAAGTCTTCAAAATATAAATATTCGCTTCATGTATAGAATTGTACCTTTGAAAATCCACAATTGACGTGCTTCTGCAAGAGTCAAGATAGCAAAAGCGGTATCATCGGCAGAATGCCCCCATGAACCATCAGGCCCTTGCTCATGTAGAGTACGTATGCAGGCCTGGAACAAACATATTGAAACTTTCGATACAAGCTCTTGGTCAGTAGGAGTGGAGCTGTGGTCACTTTCAAGACTGCGTAGGAAAACTACGAATGCTTGCACCATCAACATTGCCGGGTAGAAATGACTTAAATGCTGTTTTTCCGTAAGTATGCAATTGCTGTAAGAATTCATGACTCACCCATTTGTCTCTAGGCAATCCATCAGACCTCCACCAAAATTCTATAATGAAGTCTACTGTCTTGCGGATTTGCGACGCATAGCTTTGTCTGAAGTCATCTTGCAAGAGCGCTAGCAGAACGTGACAATTCGAGCTCCAGCTTCGATCGCGCTCACCAGCGAATGTGCAAAAAGCATCCTCTTTCTCGAATAATTTCACCATGGCATCCGGTGTAAGCCCTTCAAGTTGGTCCAGATGACTTAAAGCAAGGAGACCTTTGGCCGTGTCGTCGACGTCAACAGCACGCTGTACTAATTTAACTCAAGATTCTTATCATTTGCCAGACTCGTGAATATTAGTGACTTACGGGTGCTGTAAGAGTTAGTTACTTTATCTGCTTCAGAAAGAGTGTGGAGTCTCACCAAAACCAATAACTCCACCATCTTCAGTAAAACCATCTCGAATGACCCTTGCAATCTCATTAACAACGGGTCCAAGATCGGAGACCCTGTACCCAGCGCGTAGCAGCGTTGCTAAGGTCCAGTTGAATTCGAAGTAGTGAATGGGAAAGGTGCCCGAAACTCCGCCGTCGCCATGGCCCATGCCTGATTTTATAACATGTCGGAGGTAGGCCTCTGCCTCATCGTCCCAGGTTGTAGAGTGTATCAGATAAGCGGCAGTCGAGGAGGGCGAGGCCATCATAGACCCTTTATATAGGTGATGTGAGACCTTGTCGAAGTCAATTCGGCCAACAAAAGCTTCAAGTGAGTGAACAGCCGACGATGGACGCGTGCTGTAGAGCATCTCCGGTTGAAAACGGGAGATCTTCTCTTCATACATTTTTGTGAGTGCGCCTTGGCTTTGAAATGTAAACTGCAATCGACAGTCTTCCATGCGGAGGTAATCGAGTAATGCAGGCACGATCAGTTCTACTCCAATGTGATTCGTGGATACTAAATCATTCCAAGCGTCCAACTGTCTATCGAGGGCCTGAGTAGCAAGAGATATCCGGTTGTCGAGGTCCCTACTAGAGTAATCATGAATTTGTAGTGGCTTTGCAGCGTGTTTAAGGATCGCTAGTAAAGCAGCGGCGGTGTCTAGAATGCCAGCGGTTTGAGATACAGGATCGTTGCCCCAGCTACCATCTTTTCTTTGTGTTCGGAGGAGATAATGGAAGCATTCAGGGTATAACCATGTCTCATCTGCGCCTGTTGTCTTCTTGACCTACAATGTGCTGTCAGAAGAAGCGTTTGAATTTTTGGGATAGGAAGGCAGATGTTTCTACATACCATGGAAACCCAAGCGGTGTCGTACACTTGACAACTTGCGGTCGAAAATCCATACTTCGTGTCGAAAGCCGCAAATGCCCGTTCGACTAGCCCCCGAGCTAATGCAGGCGTTCCTCGTGCCTGGTACGAGTGAGAACCGTTAGTTGAGGATTTTGCCACAGGTGAACTTTCAGAAAGTGCCGTTGCCATTATGTGTCGGGAGAAAGGATGCCAGATTGTCCAGGTTCGTTCCTCACACGAAGTGATAGATAGCAACACGAAACTTGATTCGAGTCTATGGACATATAAATGTGAGTCTAGTAATTGAGGAATGCTCACTGCTAACTTCGCATGTTGCCAGGATTTATATGGCTTATAAGAACGGACGCGGGTCCTAACATCTGAACCCTGTTGCAAGTGGAGCGGTGTGGGATTTCCAAATACTCCAACATCTCGAGCTAACGCAGAAGGACAAGTGCGACCACAAACTCTTAGCCGAGGTAGCGAAGAATCCCTTCGACACACGTAACTCTGGTGGAGAACAGCCTCGTTGGCTGTTTACTAGCTTCGGACTTTATGTACTTATAGCCCGGCACTAGGATTACGGACTCCGAAGCTGTTAGTCTGCTTCCTCCTAGCTACCTTCGCTATTCGCAATAAGATTACGGAATCCGAAGCTATTAGTCTAATTAGTGTAAAAATTTACACTAGTAGTGTGTTCACGCATCGCACTTGTATATGACCCTGACTCTAAACCCTACCCAAGCTTAGGTATACCTGACCCATTTACCAGCGTACCTAGTAGTTACTAAAAAGTGGCTAGGCTGTAACCCAATATTGTGGAATCTAGCTCTCCCGCTAATTCTTAGCATAAAGGCTAAGGTATGTGACTTCGTAAACCACTTAAACTAGTACTCGAGTGTTGTCATAATTATTACACAAGCTACAAAGCTATGTTCTTCTGTCTTATAACTACATTTGGTCTATCTATAATTAAAACTGATAAATTTCAATATTAGATTAAACATTATTCAAGCACCCACCTCACCAATTAACTCGAGCTCTGCATACTGTTGGGTTTTAACTATGGAACAATTTACGCATATCGACGACAAAATCGACTTAGATGGCAGTTTTCGTGTACGAAATATCGCCACCGTGAATTTAGCCAGTTCCAACAACTTATCGAACATCGTGCATTTGATCTCAGCTCTGAAAAGTACCGTAATCTACGCGACACTTATTGTAGGTTTCAAATACTACGCTTCTGATTGCACTGTAGATGACGGATCCTCTAAAGCTAGTCCTATACTATGGCATTCTTGCTATTTACAACATCTACCTTCACCCGCTTCGAAAGTTTCCAGGTCCTAAATTGAGAGCCGCATCGGACTGGCCGTATGTTATTTCCCTACTGCGAGGCACCTCACCGCAAGATATGCTAGAAATGCACAAGAAATATGGCCGAGTAGTGCGTGTAGGACCCAACGAACTCACCTTTGTTAGTCCTGCAGCATGGGTAGAAATTTATGGGCAGAAAAGACGCGGTGAGGAGGAGCTCATCAAGGATAAGAAGTATTATTCAGGGATGGGCGAACCGACACTACTTCATTCAAATCAGGAACAGCATACCCATCTCCGGAAACTGCTTGCGCATGGTTTCTCTAATTCTTCGTTGCAAAAGCAGGAAGTTGTAATCCAAAAGTATCTCGATGTCTTGATGAATACCCTAAAACATCAGTGCCAAGATGGGCAATCTGTTCTGGATCTCAAAGACTGGGTCAATGTGGGTTAAGAAGATATTACAAGAATGGTTGTTGTATTGACTAACAATGATTTGCAGTTCTTTGTGTTCGATGTGATTGCATATTTGAGTATGTCGCAAACGAAACTCTTTACTCGAACAGTGACCAAGTCTAACGATACTCAGCATACGGACAGTCTTTTAATTGTCTAGAGACGCGCAACCTGCACTCGTGGATCGAACTAGTTCCTAAGCTCGCCAGATTCATGGCTCTTATGCAAGCAGCACAGCGGCTACCAATCTTCATCAAACCTCTATTCTTGCTCTACGGCATCAGTACAAATCTGCGGTCGAATGTAAAAACCATTCAAGCAATCAGCAAGGTACGTTTCTTCCAAACTTTGCAAAGGAAACTGTCTCGCTAATACCTACACTTTTATTATAGGAAAAAGTCGATTACCGCTTGAACTCCCGACCATTGGTTCCGGACTTCATGGAAAAGTTGATTGACGAATATAAAGATGGCAGAATGACCATGTACCAACTCGACTCCAATGCTTCATTCCTCATGGCAGCGGGAAGTGAAACACTAGCGACAGTTCTCACACACGCAGTCTTCCAGCTTCTAACAAATCCACGGACTCTAGAGAAGCTTACTGCAGAAATTCGCACTAAATTCACATGTGCAGCAGAGATAACTATGTCCAGCGTCAATGAGTGCAAATACCTACTAGGCTGTATTGAAGAGACTATGAGGATTCAAGCGCCTTCTCCTGCAACACATCCTCGATACACAAATGCCAATGGCGCAGTGATCGATGGATTTCAGGTACCGGGGAATGTAGCAGTTGGAATACCTATTTATGCAGCATGCAGAAGTGCCCTCAACTTCTACGACGCGGAGAGCTATATTCCCGAGAGATGGACAGGAGAAGATCCGCTCTATAAGGACGACCTCAGGGAAGCTGCGCGAGTGTTTTCAATTGGACCCCGGGATTGTAAGTTACCTTGTCCAAAGTTACCTCTCCTTCTATTGGTAGCTAAACAAGTCCTAAATGCGACCGTTACAGGCCTTGGGCGGAACTTAGCATATGCTGAGCTGAAATTGGTGATTGCGCGATTAGTGTGGCATTTCAACTTGGAAGCATGCTTCGACGCGAACTGGTCGAACCAAAAGGTGTATATGGTCTGGGAAAAGCCACCTTTCATAGTAAAGCTGGCGCCGATACAGGACAGCTGGGTAACCTGATTCTACTAGAATTTGCACGGATTGTTCTAAAGGTTGTTTGTTGCAGATTACTCCTTGCGTGTACAAACTGAGAATTTTAAGTAGAGAATGAGAAACTACAACCGTAACTGGACGATATTGGGATTACTGTTCGTTGAGAGTATCTTAATTGTTTGCTGATTTCAACAACGTATTATTATTATTAATGTTGACTGGGCTCTATAGCTAGCTAGCATAAGCGTGAACCGGGTGCAAGCAGCAAGGTACGAAGCATGTGCGCGCGGGGCTAAAGAGGGTTTGCACAAATGCAGGAGGGTTGCTAAAAGATAGGTGTGTGTGTATTCAGAACTCTTGCCTATCTACGTGCGTATAAGGTTCTCTTATGCTCTCTGCTTTGATCCTATTGTACCGTGCCGGACGGCGGTGTGCCTGCGGACGGCGGTATGCCCGCTCCACCCTATCAAAGTCACCACAAAGTTGAGGCTGCAGAGCTCCACACAAATGCTGCCATCGCAAGATTTTCTAGTAGAGTAATATAGTAATATTGATGAGATTCTATCAACGTCTCAGAAATTGGTCAAAAACTCGTTTACCTAACCTACTAGACTGTACGAATTCAACGCACTTACTCACATTGCGAAATTCGCAATGGCGGGCGGTGCATCTACGACGGAAGAAGATGGTCGACCTGACGCGGTTGCGACGCGTTAGGACGCGGCTACAACAACAAAGGGAAAAAGACCGGAACTACCGGAAAAATGGATTGAGACACTGGAGAAGCAGATAAGGCAACAAGAACAAATACTGACAACAGTAGCAAAAAGAGCGGTCGAGGGTGTGAATAATGCTGGCAGCGAAGAGGACCTCTTCCATATCATCCGCGAACTCACCGCGGCAACAACAACGGTAGGCCAGAACCTGGCCCGTATCAAATTGCCCAAAACGCGCCAAACAACAGATGGAAAGGAAGGGATACAGGCTATACTCCAGAGATTGGACGCGATGGAGGCACGCCTGGAAGAGGGGATAAAGAAGGACAGAACAACAACAAAGGCGCCCACGCGTCAAGAGCCGATAAGCTGGAGTCAGGTGGCCTCGAGGGGCACTATCCACCCAGCAAAAATCGAAGTACGGATGGAAACAACCAAGGGCACTGAGCCTGAAACGGCGCAGGAAAAGTTGGCCCGTATCCGGGTTGCCATCCCGGATGCAAAGGCAATCATCCCTCATCCAAGAGCACCCAACAAGATCTCGGTGGTGGTCAAGGACGCAGCGCGACGGGATCAGATCATACAAGCAGGCATTCAGGTTTCGGATGGCATCAAGATCATCTGACGACCTAAATTGATTATGATATCAGGCATTCATCTTGGTACCTCAATCCAAAACAAGAAATGCAGCGAAAACGACACGTGGATTAGGGAAGTCAACAAACAAAACCGAAACCTTCGAGTCGAACAAGTACGATGGTTATACACAGACAAGAACCTTGCTAGCAGGCGGGAAAACAAAACGCAAACAAGAGGATC
>NRSV01000150.1:0-28991 GCA_002286855.1 Bipolaris cookei
CTGCGTTGAGCCATTGTACGATGAGATGGGAGAGGTGTGCAAGTTTGGTGGGGTGCGGCGTTCGCCCGTGTGCGGCGCTCGCCCGTGGAACACGTTACTTCAAAAAAAGAACGCCATGTCCATTTTTTACCTATCTAAAATGCCCATTGATATCATAAACCTAATGCTTCCTTCATCACTTTTACAATAAGAAAGAGGTAGCCATATTTTCTTCACTGCTCCATCTCACCCCTCCAAGCCCTCGCGCTTCTCGGCCAAACCCTCTTGTACAGACTGACAGCCACGGCGTCCATTGGACTAATCTTCCCATCAAACGTAGCCTTGAAGTAGCCATGCGTACCCAGACTCTCCTTGATGAAACCGCTTCGTCCGCGCTTGGTCCATAGCGGCAGGCTCTTGAACCACTTGACATCTGTCTCGTTGAAGAACATGTAGCGCACAGTAACGACACGCTTGTTGATCTTGTAGGGGTGGCCAGTCAAAATGATGCGCTTGGCTACGATGCGATTTGTTGAGGGAGGAAGAGATGTTCCTGTTGCTACTAGACGGAGAGGGGAGGGGTGATCGGGTGTAGGTGTTGTGCGAGTGAAGTAGAGAAGCGGGACGTTGCCCCATGTGAGGGGGCCAATAAAAGTCGCAATTGCTGATTGTCCTGGGTGTAGGTAACGGGCAAATTTGTGTACGTTGTTAGGTGTGTTGCCTGCGTTTGAGAAAAGCTGCGGGAAGTGTTAGTTGAAGTCATGTCTTCTTGAGCGTGTTGGGTAACTGCTTCGACCTACAGGGTTAATTACGATCCTCCTTGCACCACATTGTACAATCATCTCTGTCTTTGACTTTATGGGAGACTCTTGTTCGGAGCTGAGAAGAATGCTGTAGTTGCATGCTGTTCGCTTATGCTCATGCCTGAGTAGTGAGAACATGGCCATTGGCCGCGATTCGCTCTCTTGGAATTGCAGGGGAACTCCTCGAATGTGCACGCTTACTCGAGTACCAGCCTTGACACCCCCAGCCCATGCTTCGCGCATGAATTTGGTGGCAGTACGCTTGTAGTCGGAAATCTCGAGCAACCGTTGCCATTCTTCAGGCTCGTATGGTCGATCTTCTTCCGTGTCCCATACACTGGTCTTGAGGCTCTTCAATCCTCGGTAACGGATAAGACGTTCACGTGCGTTGACATTCGGGTGTAACTCAATCTCATCAGGAAACTCTAGATCCTCATCCGCTTCAGTTTTCCTCGATTTGCGGTACTCTTCGATTTGTGCCGCCTCGTCTTCTGGTGATGGATCCATGAACATCTCAGATTGCGGATATTCTGAAGGCGCACCCTCGGTCATTGCTTTTCCGTCGAGATCCATGCCCTCCTCACCGTCCGCTGGATGAGCTGACTGGCTTTGGTTTTCTTGTTCGTCTTCCATGTCAAAATCCTCAAGATCAGAGCCCGAATCAGACATGTCATCTAGGTACCAGGCAGCCTGGTAGTTACTAGTACCCCTTGGCAATCGCCTCTTCTGCTTGGGGACAGCCTCTTCTTCTTCGTCTGAGAAGTAATGGTGGTCGTCAAGTAGGACACCTTTTCGCTCAGAAGGGGCGACAGATGTAGCGTAGTTGGTTACATCGTCCATGAGTGTTTCTTCAGGGGCGAGTTCTGCCAAGTCGTCTTGATCTTCAGTCGGTCGCTCCAAGGTATCGTCAATAAAATCGACAGCCATGTCTTCATCTTTAGTCTTCTTTCGCGACTCCAGCGGAGCAGCAGTAATCTTTTCAACTTGAAATTCACCCCAATCTCCAACCTGGACTAGCCGATCTGCCTTGAGTCCAAGTCCCCGAACGACACCAGTGACGACGACCTCGCCAGTGCCATCCTCGCTGATGGCCGACTTTCCTCCAAGCCAAGCGACATCCTCGATGAACATGTAGCTCCTCTGGTCTCTCCACCGAACACCTTTTGTAGTAGTTGTGCATAGTGATCGGACAAGGTTCGCCCCCTCTTGTCGGTTGTCGAGAGAGTACACACGGTCGGTTGACGGCAGCCAGTGGGTAATATACGACTTGAGCGACGAGATGACAGAAAGTCTTTGTTTGGCAGGCTCGACCTTGTCCAAACCTTGGACTACGGTAAAGGTGTTGGAGATACCCTGGCTTTCCACCGACTTGAGTATCAACTCGCCCTCTGTATCCACCTCTTCATGCGCTGACAGGACAAAGACAACAAAGTCGGCGATACGGCAAGCGTCAAGAGCGGCCAACAAATCCCTCTTGACAACCAGGTATTGCACCTTTTGCTTGAAGCGATCGACGTTTGTCCTGGTCCAGCCAGCCTCGGGCACGTCATCGTCAATGTCGAGGCTAGAGTTGAGGCTGCGCACAGCAGCGGCGGCAGAAGTGTCGGAACAGAGGGGGACGACGGCAGCGATCCGGGGGGCGCCGTCCTTGCCGGCGAAGACGTTGGTCGACTTTGTGTGCTCGTGGTCTTTGTTGATGCGCATCTGCTTGGCGCGGTTGCGGCGGTCGAATTTGTTCATGACCTGCTGGTGGGGTGTCTTGCGACTGCCGAACTCGAAGGAGAGGGAATTCACCTTGCCTGTAGAACCGTGTTAGAGAGAGGACTGCGCCACGAAGCAAGTTGCTCAGCACTCACCCTTGCTCTGCTCCTTAAGCGCACCCTTTGTGGCATGGCGGGACTTGAAGCCCTTCTTGTCCTTCTTGCTGGTGCTGCGGTGGTGATGCGACTCCATTGGGGCCATGTTTGCGCTGCCACCTGCCTTGAAGCGAAAAGGTATTGACGCCACTGTGAATACGAATATCGACGACTGTTGGGGCTTGCAGCGCTGGGGTTGGTGGGGGCGAGCGCCGGACAGGCGATAATTTTGTTATCGTCTGGCTTATCGAGAATAATTTTGGCTCCTCGGCTGTGGCGTCATGCCTTGGATCCCTGTCTTTTTGCGCCCTATACCAGCCACGCCTTAGCCACGAACTCGTCTGGACATGCAACGCCAACATCCAAGCCACACATGGACGATCACGGATGCATCTGCGTTTGCTCATGTAGACTATATCCCTGTCCTGGTAATAACAAAGAAAACAGAATAAAATCGCCCAGTATGATATAGTTCGCGCAAAGAGTAGGCTTAAAAACACGACTATTAACATAGCCAACTTGTCACAGAGCTAGAGGTGCTAGGCTCTATCAGTCTGCGAGGACGCAGTAAGCTTAAGTATCAGCCATGTGAGCAACAAGCCAAGCTTGTTGTCCTGTGCCTGTCTTTTTGGCTGAGTGGTTGGCGCGTATGGCTGCATGCTTGGCTCCTCTAGGAGCCCGCCCTGACACAACTGATCACTTCTCAAAGAGAGCTCGCTGGAAGGCAGCCTAGCTACCCTACATCTCTCCCTGTTACCCAACTGCTCCTCAGCACCAGGCATCTAAAAAGCTAGTAAAGCTTAACTAGATAAAGGCCGAAGCACCACAGCTACACCACACACCACAAACCCCCAAATTGTAAGTAATTTTCACATAGAATGGCCTTTGGCTAAAGTCTTACATGGCTATGAGCTACACAGGCTATAATGAAATAACAACAATAATAATAACGATCACTTTTTACTATATATAACGTGGTTCACAAGCGAGTCGGCCACTTTGCACCGGCGCGTCCCCATCAACACTATAACGCGTCATGTCTCAACAACACACCTCTCAAACTTTATATACTGAATCAGATCTTCAGCTTGCTCTTTTGATATCCAAACAAAACGTGTTCAAAGCCCAAGACGTGCTGCTACTATCTATAACGTGCCTCGACCTACTCTCCAAGACCGACGTGCTGGGAAGCGCCTCCGACGCGACTGTGAAGCAAACTCAAAGCGTCTTAATAAGCTAGAAGAGGAGGCTATAGCTAAGCGTATTCTTGATGAGTCTACGCGAGGATTTGCGCCTACGAAAACTGAAGTTCGAGCAATGGCTGATGAACTCCTGCATGAACGCGCCAGCGACCCTGTTGGCAAGAACTGGGTTGATAACTTTATTAAGAGAACTCCTGAGCTCTGTACGCGCTGGAGCTATCCTTATGATCACCAGTGAGCCGCCTGCGAGGACCCAGCAGCTGTCCAGCGTTGGTTCGATCTAGTCAAGGCGACGAAGCAGAAGTGGGGTATTGTGGACGACGATATCTACAACTTTGATGAAACTAGCTTTATGATGGGCAAGATTTTATCGCAGTTAGCTATCAAAGCCTCTGAAAGATATGACAAAAAGAAGCAGATACAGTCAGATAACCGTGAGTGGGTTACTGTAATCCAAGGCGTGCGCGCGTCGGGTCGCCGGCTACCACCCTTCGTTATCTTTGCGGGCAAGGTGCTTGTCAACGTCTGGTTTGAGAACTTGCCTGCCGACTGGGTGCTTGAAGTCAGTCACAATGGCTGGACGAACAATCAGCTTGCTCTTGCGTGGCTAGAGCACTTTGATACCCATACAAAGGGCTGCACTGTGGGTGGGTATCGACTACTCATTATCGACGGCCACGAGAGCCACTGCTCTGTCGATTTTCAAGATCTTTGCAAGGAGAAGAATATTATTCTTCTCTGAATGCCTGCACACTCGTGTCAGCTACTACAGCCTCTTGATGTCGCCTGCTTCTCGCCGTTAAAGCGCAAGTATGGCGACGTAGTTTCAGGCTTGGCACGCAACCGCACCCACTATATCAGCAAGGAGACTTTCTTACCAGCCTTTAAGGCTACTTTTGAGCAGTCTATTACGAAGGATAATATCCAAGCTGGCTTCAGAGGCGCTGGGCTCGTCCCACATGACTCACAGGCTGTGCTATCAAAGCTTGATGTAGTGGTGCAGACACCAAAACAATCGCCGCGACGGGGAGGCGCCTGGGAGGCGCAGACACCGCGCAACGTGCGCGAAATTGAGGCTCAAAGTACTCTTATTCGACAGAGAGTAAGAAGTCACCGTGGATCTTCTGCAAGTTCTTTAGACGAGAAGGTTGCACAGTTGAGTAAAGGGGCTCAGCAAATAGCACATGAAATGACGCTTATGAGAGAGGAAGTTGCTGCTCTTCGAGAGACTCTAAACGCAGTAAATAAGCGTAAAAGCCGCAAGCGGCGATACGTACGGAAAGATGAGACTCTTACTGTAGGTGAGACACAAGATATATTAGCTGAACGGGCGGCTAGTAGTCGTGGCGACGGCGAGAGCGCGTCGAAGAGGGTGCAAGGAGAGAGGCGGTGCGGGCGTTGCAAGCAGACTGGACACAACGCTCGTACCTGCGCAGTTGAGATAGATAGTGTAAGTGATAGTAGCAATTCTGACAATTAATTTGGTATATCGCAATAGTTTATTGACTGTGATAAAAGTGCGTGATATGGTCTCGACGTCGACGCGCCGGTGCAAAGTGGCCGACTCGCTTGGGTGGCCGACTCGCTTATGAACCACGTTAGCTTAAAGTGCTTATAATAACTAGGGCTAGTATACCTAGGTCCAACGTTTTATGAATAATTTCTGTTAATTAGAGATTCTCTACTTTGCTTCTTCTGTCGCACCATCAGCATCTCGCCACGTTTGCTGAGCTTTTGTCTGAACATTCTTGTTGATATACTATACGCATAAGAGCTGAGGAACTCCTAGGAGTAACGAGCGTGCTGAAGTTTTTAAAGCTTCTTCCTAATCGCTAATAAACACACGCAGTTGTTGTACGCCAGTCTTATGTAGGAAATTCGCGATCGCCCAATAGTAGTCTATATATGTCTCGTTGCTAAGAAAACAGAAGCCTATAGAGAAGAACGTCTGCAGGTTAGTGCAGCCAAGGATATATAGTAGAGGGAGTTTGTACTTATTAGTTCAATATATATAATCTATCAACAAGACGTCAGGGTTTACTAGCAGAAGCTCGACCTACTTCTAGTAGGTAAAGAAGAGGTTCTAAATGCGATTATTGTCATCCTTCTTAACTACAAAGATCCAGTCGGCCGTGGACAGATCGTCTAGTGGTGTCTCAACTAGGCTTCTTCTATTGAGATGCTTCTCCCTAATAGTCTTCCTCTCGCTGCGAATATTAGTGGCAGATATTAGGGTGTCCTAATCTTCTCTCTAGATAGCAGCTAGTATCTGCATGGGCCGCACGCCAGTATAGGTTATTGTCGCAGACTATGCAAGGATATATCGATATGAGTTATATCTGATGTTATGCCAGGACATCTCGGCATGAATTACGGCCAACACTATGCCAGGATATATCGGCATGGACTACAGCCCATGTATGTCGATGTTCTACATGTAACAAGCCCCTGCAATGGTCGTGTACAAAAGACAGTTGTAGAGAGCACAACATCAAAAGACAAGTAGAAGATCATACATACAAGACACACAATACACACATCAATTCAACGCACGTACGCGTGCGACAAACAACCTCCATTTTCTCACCGCACCTACGCGTGCGACAGTTATTGATTCTATAACTTCCTTTTGTGCTAGTGTACATCTACAGTAGACATTGTGCGCGCTCGAGTTAATTGACTGGGGATAGTTGTAGTCCTTGTTCTGTACTTCTAGCTTCTATTAATTGCTGTGCTTTATCCTAAAAATAATAAGCTTAAAAGGACATCCTATTAAGCGTATGCTTGTGCTTAGAACCTTTGCAGTCGACTAGTAGTTGTTCCTAAAGCGATCGCAGTGGTAGTAGTAACGTGCTTTGATAGCTGAGTTGTGAGGCCAACTCCGTTTGAGGACGAAGCCGTAGCCATGCTGCATGCCGTGCGCTTTAAGCGCGCTATATGCTTCTTTATAGGAACCGTAGAGCTGGTCTAGAGGAGGTGTAATGTCGCCCATATTGTTCAAGAACAAGAAAATAAGCTAGATAGCTACGTTTTTCGATGAGCGTCTACCTGCAGTAGATATCTAGTGATGTTGCGAATATGGCGGATTCGAAGATTACGCACTAAGCTAAGTTGGAGAGAAAGTTTACACTAGCACTACAGTAGAGGTTCGCGTAACGCCCGGGTTCGCGCAACGCCCCACCCACAACACAACAGCTTCATGAGTATTGCAGCTGTAACGCCTCAACAAATCGTGATATAATTGCGCAAAAGTAGATTTATACTATATAATAGCCTGCGAAGACTTTGCGCTAGTCTAAATCTTTTTTTGGGCGGCGGATTGTACGCGTTCTGGTGGTTTTGGGTGGAACTGGCTGTGCAACTACCCGGGCTCCCACAGAAGCTGTACCACCCACAACACGTTTCTGACGCTTTGCAGCTGGCTTGTGAGCTGTTGAAGCCTTGCGCTTACCCTTTTGGGATAATTTTATAAGCTTTTTGGTGTTGTTGATGAGCTGCTGGTGTTGTTTCTTGGCCTGCTTTGCAGCGTCATCTTTTCTCTTCTCCTCCGCCCGTTTCTCCCGCTCTACACGCCTCACAGCTTTGAGTTGAAGATCACAATCGCGAGCTGCCTTCTTGATCTCGGCTTGCTTGGCTTTTTGAAGCTTTTCAAGCTCGGCTTGTTGTTGTTGTGAAGCCCGACGATCGCGAGCTCGTTGTACACTCCTGGGCGACCACAATTTGGCTCCCCCATGGATAGGAGGGACCCTGGGTTGGGTTGGGTCTGGTCCTCGCATTAGACAAGCTGGAGGGTGTTAGCTTCTGCTGTTGGTCGCCTCTTTCCCTTTGATTGTTGCCTATGGTACTTCTGTCTTGGGCCCGATGTTCAACCCGTGGAGATTGAGTTTAATGAGGTGACTGCAATGTGGTGTATTTATTCTGGTCGTTGAAGCTTCTTGAAGTCTTTAGTCGGGTGGGCTCTGGATCCTTTATCACCGTGCACTGTAGTTTGTTTTTGCGTTACAATTGGATTTCTTTGAGCTTGAGCCTATATTTTACTGCACCTCTGATGAAGGTGTGACGGCTACTGCTGTCAGTAATCTTGAAGTCCGTTTTCCCTTTTGGCAAACTGGGCTTTGAGTACGTAGCGTCTTGGGGTTGGGTGGTGAGGAGTTGTTATCTCGTGCTTTCAAAAGACCTGGGTGTTGGTTTTTGGTTTTGGTTTGTGTTTGGTGGTAGGAGTGTGTTTTTGTTGGGTGGTTGTGTTGGTTTTGTTTTAGGTTTTTGTTGGGATGGTGTGTTTGATTTTGTGGTTTTTTGTTGATCGTGGTTGGAGGTTGATTGTGGTTTGAATGTAGACTGTTTTCAGGTTGTAGCGTCGCGTATTAGGATGGAGGTGTAGTGCGGGGGTTGAGATGAAGGGATGGTCGGGGTTTCCTGTTGGGGGTTCAGATTTGAGGTTGGACGTTTGAGTGCTTTTTGTGTTGTCACCGGGGGTGGACTGTCGTTGGAGTAGGTATCCGGACCAGTTACATTTGTAGTAATGTTTGTTGTTGTTGTTTGCGAGTACAGCGTCTGGGTTGGGTGGGTATATACCCGTGGCTTCAAAAGACCTCTTGATGAGTGGAGGTTTGAATACGCTGTTCCAGGAGCTCCAGAAGAGCGGGAAGAAGTCTCCTTTGGTCAAATTGAGTAACCCCTGACTGTCCTGGAGGTATCCGGACAGCTCATTTGAGTAAGCTTGTGCAAGGGGTTTGAACATCACCACATCAAGTGGCTGAAGCGTATGGGTAGCGTGAGGCGGAAATACAAACAACAGGATCTTGTGTTCGTGGCAAAACTCAATAAACTCCATGGTTACATGGGATCCGTGGCCGTCAAGGAGTAGTAATCGATACCCAGTCAAAGCGTGTCGTCTAGTCTCCCGTTCGAACACCCCTTTGAGCCAAGCTAACCCAATATCGTTGTTGCTCCAGCCGGAGGGAGATGAGGTTACAAAGACTGAGTGCTCCCCTGCTTGTATAGCTTCAACCCAGCTTGATTGAACAGCTCCGTTGGCTCCCTGGAAGATGAGTGTAGGACTTAGAGGTTTGCCATCCGAACAAATACAAGCCACCACTGTTATCCACTCGCTGTTGCCGTCTTCAAGTACTTGCCTTTTCCCCTTTTGCTCCCAAAGCGTCTTATTGAATATACGCTTTGTTCCCCCAACCCGGCCGAGTTGAAACCCCTTTTCGTCCATATTGAATATATGGAGCGGCTGTATATCGTACTCCTCCATCTTTTCAAGGAGAAGCTTGAAATACAAGTTTTATTTGGCTCCGGAATCAGCTTTAGTCCGTTCCTTGGTCATGCCTTTGGTGTAGCGTGAGATGAGATACTTGGGATGGCGGTGGATAAACCGGGTAACCCAGCTTCTGGAGACCGGTTTGCCAGCCAGTTGGCTGGCAAACTGTTGTATCATTACTCTTGAAGGAGGCAAACTTCGCTCATGAAGCGTTTTGATATATTGTACAAGCTCAGCTTCGTGTTCTGGGTGGAGTACTTGGTGCGCAGCGTTGCGGGTTGTTGAAAGCCCTTGGTGCCTTCGAGCCAGCGTGCTACGCTCAACACCGTACTTGGCAGCAACTTTGCCGTACGAGAAGTCATCTCCTGGTTCACGCGATTCGATTTCTTCAATCGCTTTTTGAATCGGATCCATATTGGTGGAGTTGTGTGGTGTTGAAGTTTTGTTGTTGTTGGGGTGAGGTGGGGCGTTGCGCGAACCCGGGCGTTACGCGAACCTCTACTGTAGGCCTATACAGACACATTAAGAGTTTATCTCCCAGCTGACATTCATTGGGTTTATGGTGACAGACCTAGCGCTTAATCGTGCTCGGTATTGAGTAACTATCACAACTAGTTATTACCAGTGCTTATTGTACTGCCTGGAACAAATTTTGGAGACTAGAGAAGAGCTTTAAGGTATTCATGAGATGGTCGGCAGGTTTTAAACAAAACAACAGCCCAGTGGCGCATCTCAATCATCATAAAATTCGATTACTTTAAGAAACCTGATTCATCATACGTGGATATCATTATATAAAACACCTCAGCATCCAAGTCCTACCACTTCCATTCTCCCTTCCTGGGACCAAAGTACTCACCGTCAGGAAGGACCTTGCGGACGGCTGCTCCGGCTCCATCAAGCGTATCACTGACGATAGTGGTGCCCCAGTAGTCGGGCATTGCGGCACCGGGAAGTTGAACGCAGAAGAAGATCACAATAGCGCAAATGGCAAGACCGACATCCATACCAGCCGAAGTGACGTAGTTGTACTGCATCCACCAACCACGATACCTGTCACGTATGAACTTGTTGAATATGTAGCCGACGAGAACCCACGAAAGCTGTAATCACATTAGTATTCTATGTTCCTCACTAAAAAAAAGGGGGGGGGGGCCGGAGATTCTGATAACTTACAATGTTCATGGGCGTGTACGGAGGTACGTAAGACAGGGAGGCGAAGATAAGTGGCGGACTGATTTTGCGAATGAAGCTGACCTTAGGGAACATGCGGGAAGCACCATAGACCAAGAACGGAGTACCAAAGCCCACGAGCCACATCCATTGGAGGTCCTTGTAAGTCGAGTCTCCGGAGAACAAGTGCTTGGGACCGACAGCACCCCAGATGACACTAGCGTTGTAGAACGTCTTGATGTAGGCACATGTGAATGATCCGGATGCCAATGGGGTGCAGACGTTCTTAATCGCGCCCAGAGCCCATTCGATGGTGGCGAGCTGGCACAGACAAGACCAGACGGTAGCGACGAATTGCGCGGCGAACAGCGAGCGCTGGGGAACGTGCATATAGTGGCCTATCTTGAGATCCTGGCAGAAGTATAGTGCCTGAGTCATGACGATGTAACCAAATGTCTTGAACATCATCATGGCGATGGGGTGACCTGGTTGTACATATCCGATGATGAACTCAGTGAAGACATTGAGACCCATTTGGATGTTGGTGAAGGCTTGGATGATGCCTATGGGAATGGTCCATACGGTCGCAATCACGAGAGATAGGATGACAGAGTACCATTTCATGCCAGTAGGGTAAGCGAGAGCGGATACAAAGGCAAAGGCAGTCATGACAGCGAGTAGTGCAAGGTACCACCATGTGGGTACTGTCTTATACTTTCGCATAATCTTCATATGAATATCATCCAGTTCACCAGATGTGGACCTCCAGCGGCGCCAGATTTCGGAACCGTGGAAGAGGTAGGTGTGGCTGACTAGTGCAGCGATACTAGCAAAGTTCAGTCCGTAGTTGAGTGCATTAGTAGGAGACAAGAATAGAGGCGAGTACGCCTCATATTTGGCAGGGTCGATAATGTGATCAGGAGTGAGAATTCTGGAGGTGTTGTAGATTTTACCAGTGTTGTCCAGAATACTGTTTTGCGATATTGACACGTAATCACCATACCAAGTGTTGGTAAAGCTCAATGCTGGAATAATGATCCAGACAAAGAAAACAACACCGATCAAAGTGTTTACGTGTGCATACCACGGACTAAGTAGCGGGCTGTTAAAGAAGGAGTTGATTTGTGCCCAGTCGAGAGTAAACCCAGTGAATGGGAAGCCGAGTGCAATGCCAGTGCTCTGTCCAAAGAGTTGGTTGACAACAACATTATTGGGCTTGGCCCAAGTGACCCAGGCAAAGTAGCTGAATGCAGGAATGATGAAGTCTGGGAGCCAGGACCAGATGAACATACCGATCATGACGTACATGAACATTCGGTACCGCGAGATGGACCAGCCATGCGTGGTCGTAGGGTCAGTCTGCCCGTGGTCATGGAGAGCATACAAGAAACCGACATTGACGAGCGCGCCAGGCCAAATCATGGACGCAGGTTCTACAAGAAACTTTCGGACGGAACCTGCTAGACCAAATCCAAGACATTGCGTGGACAGAGCAAAAAGCGTGTTGAAGCCCCATCCGAACTGGCTCGTGTCGAATTTGTAGAACTTGCGGAGTGAGACGACGGTGTCGACAAAGTATCCAGCGCCACCACCAAAGGCAGCATTGGCCATTGCTACGATTATGACGTGCTCCTTGACATTGAAAGGTCCTGGGTTGAGATTTCCTTTGAGTCCGAAGATGCTGAACTCCTTGTTGGGAAGGACTCTAGCGAAGAATATACCGATCGGGTAGGCGATCAACAGTACAACGTAGGGGCCGATGCTGATAAGGGGATAACGCAACAAGAAAAGCGCGTTGACTGATGAGCAGATGGTGGTCATAAGGAGACCAATGACCCATGAGCGAATGGTGCTGGCGGGAACGTCTTCATCGTAGTTCCGAACGACAGCACGGACCTGTTGTCTTGATTAATTCCATGTGGAGGTATTTAGATATTCTTGCAACTCACTTCAGGATATGGTGAGTTCTCGATTACTTCTCCAACGAGCTTCAACTCGCCGTTTTGATCATGGGTCTCAGTGGCGGCATTGACCATGTCAACCGCCTCGTCTGGCAGGTTAGGATCCCATTTGTGTTCGTCACGGAAAGCTTTTAGGCGTTGGTTTGCCTCTGCTTCGCTGATGTCGCGAACGTCCGAGGCATCGTTGCTGGATGTCTCTCCATGGGTCTCATTTATCTGTTCGCTAACAGTGACGGGGTCCTTCTCGGTGTTTGATCTCTTGAAGCCCAGCCTCTTACCAAAGCCTTTGGGCGACATCTTTTAGATGTTGGGCAGGAATAGAGAATAGAGAATAGAGAAGATGGTCATTGCAGAAATACCCAGGACCATGGTCCTTTATAACTGATCTTGAATGGCACGATATTTACATGCTCGACGGATTAAGGTTCACAAAAGGATATTGCCTCGGCCAGCTATCTATGGAGCAGCTTCCAGATAGAGCAACGGGCACGGCACAATGGCACCAATCAGATACCTCAGTTTGAATGATATCGGACGCGCCACGAACACTACGGCAATTTGGGGACGAGCGGGATGAAGGGTCTAACGGGTCTTCGGCACACGCCGCGCAATGAATGGATATAGAGTTGGCTAAGGTTCGGTGCCTTCCAACTCCGGCATAGTCGAAATTTTGGTCGCGATAGTGCAAGTCTTGATGAAGCTTGGAATGTTAAGGTTCCTTGGCCACGGTGCTTATGGTGTGGCGCGTGTTCTTCGTATTTTCGGTGGGGTCTCGGAAGCTTCGGCTTCGAAAAACAATGGCATTAAATCACAAATCAGAAAAAGTGCGCGGGGACCGGATTGAAGGAAAGTGTATTTGATGTCTCCCCTATAGAAATTCAAACACATACATCATCTCTGCTGCGCGATGGCTTTTTTCGAAAGTTAGACAACAACGGTTCCCATATGCATGTAACCTTCGAGAGGGTGCATGGAAGCTTTCAGCGTCATGGGTTGTGCCTGTACACGAGTCGATCCATAGTGTCTGCAATGAGACGCAGGCCAATGAGATAGATGAGGAGGCAGTCCCTAGATTAGATACGTGTCAACGGCCTATCACGTTTCAACTCTACCGCAATCCCATGCATCGTGGCTCCCGTAGACTGAGCATTGTCCAATGATCGATTGGAAAGATAAGTCTATTCGGCCGACAATCGGTATCTTGACGTCCAAGCAGGGATTGATGCATCCATCAGGGCCTGTTCGATTTCGCAATTATGGTTTTGTTTATCGGTAGCCTGGTTAGATGCGGGTAGAAGAAGCCACTGACAGTGGTGTGCCAGTGTAAAGGTACTGCAGCAGGACCCAACGAACCCCCAGGGCCTGGACGGAAATTTGCGATTCCATTTTGCTCTCTCGATTCCGCTATACTTATACGGGTGGATGGTAGATTATTTCTACGCTAGTAGCGCCATAGCTGTGTAGTTGTGGTGATTTCAATCCAAACAGACCCCTTCGTTCCGTTCAATTCACTTGCAGAAGCTCCGTTCCACAGCTTTAGTGCCGTTCATGCCTACCGGGCCGGTGTCGCAGTTATGCGGCCGAACAAGCCACTAGTCTGGATATCAGCAGGAAGTTGGTGATGAAGTCATCTGATCAATCTTTGATAAGAACAGTATCCGAAAGGCTGTCTCTATCCAAAGCAGATCGTATGGATGACTTTGGGTAGGATCTCGTTTGTGGCTTTCGGTTCGTATGTGACCGACACATTGGAATGCGCTAGTCTCGTAGCGTGCTTTAATGTGGCGTACCGTGCCTGCGCGCGCAACGCCTCATGTCGCGCAACGCCCCACGAACACTAGGATACCAGACAAGCCACTAACTTCAATGCGTTGTACCTCCACCATCATAGCACCAATTGATGATGCGCTTGCAGTAATTCAATCGCTTGAGACAGGAGAGCCATTCTTTTATAGATATATTGCTTGTCGCTTTGGTGTATCAAATAGTACGCTGACCCGAAGACACAAGGGCCGTCAGCGCCCACGGGAAGCTAAAGACCGTAACCAACAACGACTGGGCCCACAACAAGAGCGGGAGCCTGTACATCATATTAATAGCCTTACAGAGGGACAGCCGCCTCCTACGAGAGAGATGATACGATATTCCGCATCGTCGATAGCCACAGAGCCCGTAAGCGATGCATGGGTTACGCGCTTTCTCGGCCGACACGGCGATCAGCTTGTCTCTCGATGGACCACTGCTATGGACGCTAGCCACCACAAAGCTGACTCAAAGGAGAAGTAAGACGCCTAATTCAAGTTGATACACAGCAAAATAGCCTAGTATGGTATAGAACCGCATCATACGTACAATATGGACGAAAAGGGCTTCATGCTAAGTGTACTAGGACGCTCAAAACGAATGTTCAGCCGTCGCTCGTATGAGAAGAAGGAGGTAATAGCGGCTGTACAGGATGGCTCTTGTGACTGGATCGCGCTCATAGCAGCTGTCTGCGCTGATGGGGAGGCTCTGCCGCCGGGCCTCATCTACTCGTCGGCGAACAGCTCACTACAGTCAGTATGGGTGAACTCCATCGAAGCTGGGCAGCACGACGTCTATGTAGCATCGCCACCATCTAGCTGGACGAAAAACGATATCGGTCTCGCGTGGCTAGAGCAGGTATTCGACCGCTGTACGAAGCAGAAAGCCCGTCGCGGGAGAGACTGGCGTTTCATTATACTCAATGGCCACGGTAGTCATGTCACACCAGCTTTTCTTGACTACTGCGACTCTCACCGTGTACTAATAGCTGTATTTCCACCTCACTATACTAATACGTTGCAGCCGCTCGACGTAGTGTTGTTCAAGCCACTCTCGACCGCGTACTCAGCTGCGCTCTCAGACCACCTCCACAAGAGCCAGGGACTGCTCCCAGTCAAGAAAGGTGACTTCTTCCCACTGTTCTGGAGTGCCTGGCAGTCAGCGTTCAAGACAGAGACGGTTCTTAAGTCGTTTGAAGCTACTGGCATATGGCCAATGGAGCCAGAGCATATACTCAGGAGATTTACCCACACGCCAGCAGAAGATGACTGGAGCTCACCGTCGAGTCTCTCTGACTCTAATCGGAGAAAGATGGAATAGTTAGTCCGTACTGCTGTAACCAATAGCCAGTCAGTAGAGGCAAAGAAGTTGAGTCTTAAGTCCATCATCTCTCTACCCAAAACCAGCTACTACACCATGAACTCAACGGTATAAAAGAGTTTCTTACTACTAAGAAGAGGCAAAAGAAGCATAGTAAGCCTCTTGGCCTACAGCAGAGACACGAGTACCATGGTGGTGCCGTCTTCTAGTCTTTATGTAAGCTTAGAGAAGCACGTGCACGGGAGATAGTGAAACGACAGGAAGAGCACGAGCAGCAGCTTACAAAAGCTAATAAGAAGAAGATCCAAGCTGCTGCTAAGCTGCTCCGGCAACAGGAGGCAGAGGAGAGACGTGGCGAGAGAGGCTGCCAAGGTAGTGAAGGAGAAGGAGAGAACGGAAGAAGCAGCTACTCGGGCTGCCCGAGTCCAAGCCCAAACCACCAAAGGAGCGTCCCAAACTACCCAGAACAGGAAGCACAAAGTTCCAGTCGTATCTCCATCACGTACTAAGCGCCAGAAACGTGGTAGTCGCTCTACAGCTACCGCGACGTCCACAGAGGCTGCACCAGCTGCACCACTTAAAACTAACTCACATGGCCGTACTATCAAAACTCCAAGCAAATAACGTATTTGACCATCAAGCCGGTCATACCATCGAGCCGGCCACTATTTCTTGGCATTGCGAACTTCATGTACGAAACACTATGCATCAACAACATAAGGATTTTCTGACTCAGCGAGAAGGTAGAATTATTCTAGCCCTTCATGCTTTGGTACAGGCCAGTTTAAGACTATACGATGCGCTGCTGTTGCCTATAATATACCTTTTCAGCGCCTTTGTGATCGGCTTAACAAAATTACTTTTCGGCCTCAAGTAGCCCCAAACTGCCGCAAGCTTACTACAACTGAAGAGCAGACAATCGCACGGCATGTTCTTTACCTAGAATCGCGAGGATTTCCCCCTCGACTCTGTGAGGTAGCAGATATGGCAGGGAAACTACTGCGCGTACGAGGTGGTCAGCCTTTGGTCAAGAACTGGCCAGAGCGATTCGTATCGCGTTTAGAGGAGCTCAGAACAGTCTTCAATCAGGAAAAGGACGGCCAGAGAATACAGCAAGAGGATCCAGAGGTTATTGACGCGTGGTTAAAGCTCATACGAGAGATAATTGAGAAGTATGGGGTATCTTCAGATGACATCCACAACTTTGATGAAACTGGATTTCAGATGGGTGTAATTGGCTTAATGAAGGTAGCCACAGGTTCAGAACGTCTTACGAGACCTACTTTTGTTCAGCCAGGCAATCGCGAGTGAGTTACTGTCATCCAGAGCCTCTGCGCTGCGGGATACGCTACCCCACCATTCATCATCTACAAAGGACGCGTCCACATCTCTGCATGGTAGGAAGAAGCATATATACCGTACGATTGTCTGCTCTTCAGTTGTAGTAAGCTTGCGGCAGTTTGGGGCTACTTGAGGCCGAAAAGTAATTTTGTTAAGCCGATCACAAAGGCGCTGAAAAGGTATATTATAGGCAACAGCAGCGCATCGTATAGTCTTAAACTGGCCTGTACCAAAGCCTGAAGGGCTAGAATAATTCTACCTTCTCGCTGAGTCAGAAAATCCTTATGTTGTTGATGCATAGTGTTTCGTACATGAAGTTCGCAATGCCAAGAAATAGTGGCCGGCTCGATGGTATGACCGGCTCGATGGTCAAGTACGTTATAGCTAGTACAAAATAATTGCAGGCCTTTATTTACTACTCCACGACAATATCCCGTATGTATAGCAATCATGGGTAGCTTTACGGCCTCATTTTTGCCGTAGTGATTTTAGTGTTCCTGGCGCGTTGCGCGCGGGGGCACGGTATATGCTTATCAGCTTCCGAGTCATGTACGTAGCGGCCACGCGACCCACGTCAATACTCTGATCGACTTCACTCCGTAATTGATAAAGGACCTCGGAGCTTTCCACTCTAGATAGACGTACTGAGAACGCTTTCAAAAGTTCCTGCCAGCGCCGGCCTTATTAGTTAGCCTATCGGACCGACTTTCTTAGCACGCACCCGTAATTTTGGTGAGCTAGTCTAGGTTCGTGCGAAGCACGGGCAATCTTTTAGATTTCCCACCGGAACCATTGGGCCCGAGTATAACCTGCGCCACCAGTAAGCACCTAACCTGACGCGACGTTCTGCGCCACAACCACCATGCTGCGACAACAACGCTCTATACAGACTTCTCATGAAGGCAGAATAAGTCTGGCTATCGCATCCTATCGTAGTAATTCAAAACATTCTATTTAAGCTCTCGCAAAAGCGTACGATGTACCAAAGTCAACTCTTCAGACGCGTTCCCCCGATACCCAGTCACGATCAGAGACAGTCTCTGTCAACCGAAGGCTACTACCTATTGAAGAGCAGTCTCTTGTGCAGTGGATCCTAGCCCTTGATCAGCGTGGTTTTCCGCCCCATATTATTGACGTACGACGAATGGCAGACGCTCTACTCGCTGCGCGCGGCCAAGATTCACCTTCACAGCCTATTGGCAAAAACTGGGTGTCGCGCTTTATCCAAGGCTAGTCAGAGCTTCAGACAAAGTGGACTAGAAAGTTCAATAGCCAGCGCGCTCTCTCTGAAGATCCTATCGCGATTACAGCCTAATTCAAGCTAGTTGGGGAGACGCGCCAGACGTACACCACCTCCACTACAGACAACTATAGATAACAACGCCGCAATACCGGTAGAAACACCGCATACAGTAACCCAGCTTTAGCAGCAGGCAAAGCTTCTTCAGGAACGGCTCCATCGGCAATCACAAAGCCCAACAAGCCAGCTTTTACGCCAGGTTGTTAAAGGCTGTCAAACAGCGATGCAGTCAGCAACTTGCTGTAGAGGCAGAAAGGGTGGTCATGGGCACTGAGCAGAGGGCAGTCAGCGACGTCAGCGCGCCACCGACGCGCACGAAGTGTCATATTCAAGGACATACTCGCACTTCATGCAAAACTAAATAAATTATCATATTTCTTAATTTCGTCTTATTATATTACGTTATTGTAGAGCAATTACGCAGAGAGTCGTGTCAGGTTTGGTGAAGCGTTCAGCTTACTGATGTTTCCAGCTTACTGATAGCGTACGTTAAAGCTATAACGTAGAGGTGCCGGACGGGCCAACGCCGGATTTTCCCCCAACGATACTATCACAAACTTGAAGCTGTAGAGCTCTACGTAAAAGCTATTATCGCAAGAAAATTTAGTGTAGTAATCCAGTATTATCATTTGTTTGATATATCTACTGATATTTGACTGGCAGCTTGATGGGGCGGCCTGAACGCGAGCGTGGTAATGGTGGTGCAGCTGATCGATCAGCTGGCTGCGCACCGCCACTACTACCACCAACCATAATTTTTTTTGATACTAGCTTAGTACGGCGCTTGAAGCTAGACTTCTTGCCTATTTGAGAAATTTTCATAGCTTTCTGAAGTCTTTTGTGGGCGGCTTGACGGGCTATCAAGTGGGCTGCTTCAGCTTTCTGCCTCTCACGATCTAGTTTTGCCTGTGCCCGCGCCCGCCGTCGCGCATCTAGTTCTTGAGCTTTAAGTAGCTTTCTCTCCTCTCTAGCTTTAATAGCGATAGCTTTTTGGTGTTGTAACTCCTCATAATCGCGTTGTTTCTGCTCATATTGCTGGCGAGCTTCTCGCACCTTCCGTGGAGACCAGAAAGTAGCTCCACCATGATAATCGTCGGACAGCTCGAGCGTACCAGGCTGAGTACGCTCCTTCCGCTGTCTCTCATCAATGAGAGCTGCCTGGAGCTGCTCGTTTTCTAGTTGGAGAAACGCTGTATCAGCGGATAGTTTCATCATGATTCTATTAAGTGCTGAGATCGACCTATTGCTTGTAGATTGATTGAGTAGCTGCCAAATTGTTCTCCAATCAGACGCTGATGCTAATAATGCGTCTCTAGCGCTATTGGTAGCTATAGTTTTGAATTTTTGAAGTATAACTTCTGGATTGAATGGTGAGAGTCCAGTAGCTCTAAAAGCATGGAGAATTGATGATTTCTTGAACGCTGCGCACCAAGCTCTCCAGAATATTGGGAAGAAATGAAATTTAGTGAATGGTATTAGCCCTTGGCTAGTATCGGTGAAGTTTGATAGCTTGTTCGAGTATGCGGTGAATAGTGGCTTAAACAATCCAATATCGAGTGGCTGCAGCGTATGCGTCGGGTGCGGCGAGAAGATAGCTAACAGTATTTTATTCTGATCACAATAGTCAATAAAATCCATCGTTATATAACTATAGTGCCCTTCCATGGTGAGTAATCGGTAAGAAGATCGAGCTTTTGGCTTAGTGGCTGGATCGAACACTTGTTTGAGCCATTGGAGACCGATATTATAGTTCAACCAGCCAGTGGCTGATGCGGTGATATATAAAGTATGGATATCTGGGTCAAAACCTTGGAACCATGAGTTCTGGATAGAGCTGGATTTGCTGGAGTAGATAATGCTTGGATCTAGATACGATCCATCCGCGCAGATACACGCGATCAGCGTAATCCATTCGCGATTACCATCTTGGATATTTGATCTTTTCAATTTGGACTTAAGAGCAGCTTTAGAAAAGATTCTGACTGAGCGGGACTGTACTCCAATCATGAAGCCCTTCTCATCCATATTATATATATGTCGCGGCTCCACTTTATATTGATCGATTTTTTGGCGTAGAAGCTCGAAGTAGAGCTGATACTTCTTTTCTGAATCAGCTCGGCGCCGGCTACGATCGATTGGCGTGGTGCGCTTGAGTATAACGAGATGCGAGTAGCGATAAACAAAGCGATCAACCCAGCGGTACCCGAGCTGCTTCTGAGCTAGCTGCAACGCGATATTTCGAATGATACTCGGTGTGGGTGGTAGGCCTCACTTAGTGAGTCTATCGATATAATCGATAAGCTCAGCTTCATGTTGTGGGTGGACTGCCTGCTGGTTCTGTGCAGCTGCTTGTCTAGAGCTAGGAATACCTCGGTGGCGGCGGCTCAGCGTTCCTGGATCAACACTATTTTTTTTTCGCGATTTGAGAATATATGAGTTTTTCATTAGGCTTTAAAGCGTCAATAGCAGCAAGCGCAGCGTCAATTGATTGCATTGTGGTCACGTTATGGGTGGTTGAAGTGGGTAGAATAATTAGTGTTGGAGGACGTAATCCGGCGTTGGCCTGTCCGCGGCGTTGGCCCGTCCGGCACCTCTACCTCACGGGCGAGCCGCCCACTTTTGCCAAGACCACACCAAACTACCCTTCCTGCATCAATGCCTCAACAACAAAGCCAAAGTAACGCGTTCAACGAGCCTCAAGTACAGCTTGCGCTCTTAGCTCTTCAACAAGATCCTAAACTCTCAGTACGACGCGCTGGAGCTATCTACAACGCGCCACGAACAACCCTACGCGATAGACGCGCTAGATGACCTTCACGCGCTGATACTATGGCTAACTCACGGAATTTGACCAACGCTGAGGAGAAGGTGATTGTTGAGTACGTACTTGAGCTTGGCGAGCGAGGATAATCCCCTCAGTTATTAGATGTAGCCAATATGGCCAATTTCTTGCGAGAAGAGCGCGGTTTAGGCCCTGTTGGCTCAAACTGGGCCAGTACGTTTGTTTCGCGCCAGCCAGAGCTTAAGTGAAGTTTTGTCGCAAGTACGACTACAAAAGAGCCCTCTGCAAGGATTCTGGGGTTATACAAGGCTGGTTCAGTCTTGTAGCCAACATCAAAGCCAAGTACGGCATCCAGGACGACGACACGTACAACTTTGACGAGACAGGCTTCAAGAATGATGTAGAAGTAGTATCTGAGTAACATTACAACGCGTTACACCCTAGATAGACGCAGAGTGTGGTATTCTGGGGCATAATGTGGCAGAGTGTGGTGTGGTCTTGGCAAAAGTGGGCGACTTGCCCGGGTGGGCGGCTCGCCCGTGAGGCACGTTATACTATTTCATATCGTAATTGCCGTGACTTGACACGTTTTGCCCAGACTACCTACCAAACTTTGTCGCACCGTGACTTGATACGTTTTGCTAACACTACATGCCAATCTGACTCTCGCAATCCGGACAATACGTCTCGTCGCCCTTGATATCCTTGAAAACCTCGTGTCCTTGACCCAAACCCTGGCACCACACCTTCCTCGCATGGTCATTTTCGGGAGCTCCGTTGTTGCACCAGATACATGCGTTGAGGCCATGACCAGCGTGATACCTGGCAGGGATCTGATCAAATTCGCATTCTGCACTGACAAACTCGAACCACTCGTTTTGAGTATTGTTGGAGGACGCATGGAAGTGGTCCCCTCGATACTGACTGAGGTGAGTGGGTTAAAGCCCAGCAATACTGGGAACCCCTGGCTGCTGCTGTGGTGCAATGGCGGCGTCGGCAGCTGCACGTAACTCATCGCTCGGTATACCAGTGCTGGATCGTACCAACACAGTGGATCGTAGCTCGTCGGATGGCCTGACTGGCTCAGAGTGCAGGATGGCAATCGTTATGAAAGAAGTTGCCCCGGGACCGGCGGGGACCACCGGCACTGTTGGCAAGTCCGCATTGCTGTCTTCGTCGTCTACAGGAACAGCTATCTCTTGTTGAGAACGCTTTGCAGCATCAGTTGCTCGCATAATACTAAGCCCGCTACTCCTCGATTTGAGACGACCAAAGTCGAATGGCTCTTCAAATATGATGCAGCGCAGAATGCGTACTCGGGATATAGCAACATAAATAAGGCCTGGCGCGAATTCTTTTTTCTTGCCTGGATTCAACACTGCGCGATCAACGAATATCCCCTGGATCTTATGGATCGTAATGGCGTACGCAATCGTCAAAGGAAACTGAGTACGCGCGCATCGCATGGTTGTTTTGACCCAATCGCGCTTTACGCGAAAGATGGGTACGAGGGGGCGTCCACTTTCGGAATCTTTGACGAGGTAAGGGGCCTATTGATTGTACTCGTCAAAGTCGACGAGAAGAGCAAATGGCGCATCATTGACGTAGTAGGCACCTAGTTCCAAATAATGTCACGAACGGTGCTAGTGGATCCATTGAATAGCTGGCGTTCTACCCACAGGTTTTCTCGGAGCATGATACGGCAATTGATCGAGATGGGTATTTCCCTTTGGAGGTGTAAGCCCAGAAGTACCATGTATAGTCACGTGGTTACTCACTGACTAACAACGCTGTATTTAAACTTGCTCCTATCATCATACACATCAGAATACACAATACTTCACACACACTCAACTGCTTATAGGAGGTTCCCAGCTTCATCCGTGTTAGCAGACTCTGCAGCTGAACCACCAACATGCGTCGCTATCACGAGCAACACGGGGCATTTGATCTATCGCAGACGATAATTGTTGAAAGCCTAAACATCATCCTTAAGGGCATAAATCCAGATAGCATCTTCAAACAACAAGACTTCTTCACGGCTCAACTTGGATTGAACGCGTGCCGTGAGTAACGTCCAATTCCTCATCGTCGCCTTGTTGTCTCGAAGATTATCAAGAGCCCGAAGAAAGCCCTGTGACTCGGCGTCATTGCCCTGCTGCCGCTTCACCACATCGAGCGTGATGGTTTGATCGAATAACTGGTACAATTGCTGGCCAAAAAACCGATCTATGTTCGACGTGAGTGCGGTGTTGTAGAGGGCCTTTTCCGCCACAGGAGGAAGCTGGAAGTAATCGCCGACAATAATGACATTGACGCAGCCAAACGGCTCGTCTCTATTCTAGGAAAAGATTTCACCTAAGCGTTTCGAAATCCAGGTCAACTGTCGCAGCGACACCATGGACTTTTCATCGATGATGAGATATTGGAGAGAGCGAAACTTTTCTTGCAGTATACGAAGGTTATGAGGCGACGGTTGTTATACCTTGTCCTTTACTGGCAGTCGAAGAAGCGAACGCAAAGTGCTACCACCAAAATTGCAAGCAGCAACCCCTGTAGGAGCTGCCCGAACAACAACGGAGCCCATGCCAAGGTCGCCAGCGATGCGCTCAACTTCGGCACACATGGATATGATGACAGTGGTCCTTACGGTACCCGCTTTGCCGTCAACGTGGAGGAGCAACTGCCTTCTTAAAGGCTTGTTGGATGCACCCTTGAAGTGGTTGACAAAGGTGTCCTAAAGCAACTTTTGCTTGACCTTAAGCTGCTCGTACGGAGTAACGGAACCAACGTCGCGTGTACCCACTGGATAATCCGCTTTTTGTATCTTCCATCAGTCGGCCTGAAGGTCTGGATAGCTGCACACACAGTCGCTCCAGTCAACATTATCCTCTGCGCGGCGCCCAAGCAGATCCCATGAATCGACATTATTGCCGTTGCGATCTGAGAGCTGCCGGGCGAGTTCACCCCACTCAGCATCTATGTTGTTCAATGTTTCTTCATTGGGATCTTCTTGAGTGTCATCGTGGATAGATAGCTCTGGATTAGGAAGCAGGTCGTCGAAGCCATCGTGCGGGTGGGTGCAACGCTCTCGACACATTTCATACGCCTCCAAATACGTGTTGCATGGCTCATTGTGGATAGCTGGGAGGAAGAAGAGGACTTGGAGCGTTCGAAATTGATGATGGAGCATGAACTTTGCCCTGTCGTAATCTTCAACGTCCTCCCTGGCATAACGCGGAAAGTAATTGATGACGCAGCTTTTTGCTCGGCTGCGGACGTTGTACAGCGCACGATGCACATGCGAGCAAAGGAAGGTAAAGTAGCTCACGTCTTCGAGATCTGCTGGTCGCTGCTGGTAGTGCTCTATGAAGGAAAGACCCCGGCGAGCCTCTCCTCCCTCGACCCGGTAATGATGGGCACGCTGGTCGGAGTGATGAAGACCTACCGTGATGAATTGGCGCGAACCTTGGGAGAGCCTCAAGTTGAGCAGCATATGGCACACTTCTTGCGCAGAGTAATCCCGTTTGCCTATAAGCTTGTTCATCAACTTGGTAATCATACTCTGATACGGCCGAGCATCGTTGACGGTTGGGATGATTGTTTGTGCCATTTCGCGATACGACGTCGTCGCCTTTTCCCATTTCGCAGCATACTTGACAATGTATTCAATAACAGCTGTCATGCTGGTGCAGGGCGCAATGCCGATGTTGGCTTAGCTACTCTGTAGAGGTCAGACGGTTGTACTTGTTAATATATCCGTCGTTTCGCATAGGGAAAAACTGCATATACGAACGCGACGGGTGCTGGTCGACCTTGGCTTCATCATGGCACTCGGGCAGTAGAAACCGACATTCGTCCTAGTTAGTTGCCTTGTTCTTGCGGAGTCAGTACGCCTTGGTGCAGACATGACCTTGGGCGCGGTTGATGGTCGACGACAGCGTCAGCCCAGTGTTTTCCAACTCGACGCCTGGCATCTGGATAGTCGAGTCCTTGGTCGCTGGTCGAGCATACGTGCCTGGTTCTGGGTTAAAAGGAGTAATGTGTATTCCCCAAAATGCAGCAAAAGCCCTCCGTGCGGCATCGCTAATGTCAAGCTCTTGAGACTCTGGGACGCCACCTGACCAATAAAGCCCATGGTTGTGAGTGCTGCCACGGCCTTGCCACTCGAACCTGTTCCAATGATCTTCAACGTTGAACTTGTCGCGTAGTACCTCTTCGCGGAAAACTTGGAGCCGGCGGGAGAAATGGTACGCTACAATATGCGGGTTATCGCGCAAGTTTTCTCGCGCAATCCGGACTCGTACATCGCTCGATGCTACTTTCCATTCAGTGCACCCCGGCAGGTGCTGCATAAGACTATCCCAATGAAGATCGGCAGCACTGAAGCTAAGGAACAGACTCAGGCATTTGAGCATGCGCACCATGCCTTCAACCATCTTCATCCTCCCAGATCAGTATGGGCGCGTACCACGCAGAGAGGTTGCAAACAGAGTAACGCGGTTGAGAATCTGACGCGATTCATCCGTATCCTCATTGAACGTGCCGCGGAGGTCGTTCAATGTAAGGTCTCTATTCTGCTAGTCAAGCTTTTTCAAAAAGAAATCCAGCTTTGTCGTTGATCTGATGGCACATGATGGTGTTGAATGCATCGTAACGAAACCTTGGGTGCTGAGCAAATCGCATGTCCTTGCATAGCAGCATATGGGCGAACGTAATCGGTATACTTGACGTCTCGCTGTCGGGGCATAATGTACTCGGCTTGCCTATTTGGATACAGCCTAGGAAAGCCAAGACTGAGGACTGCCTGCCTATGCTAATACTCTGATATCGGGATCAATTCGGGCGTCGGCAGACTCATCTGTGGAAGACTGCGTGGCTGACGACCAATAAGTCGGCTAGCCCCTTGAGAATGCAGTTGATTGTTGATGGCATCAACTTCACGCTCTTGAATATTCGAATCTGGCACAGCACCAACCTCAGAATCCTCTTCAATCTCATTAGCTGCAATGGCAGCTGCGTTGACGACCTCCTCAGCTCCAATCTCATGAACGATGAGTTCATCATCAGCAAAGAAGTCGTCTCCAAGAGCGTCAAGAATATCATGAGCTCGCTCAATATATTTGTATTCTGGATGGTTCACACGTAGGTGCGCTAACCAAGCTCTAACGACTGGCTTGCGAACCCGAGTGTCCGCCCGGAACTGACGTCGCATGCGAGGATCTTTGTTCCAGTTTGACTGTCGCACAATGATAACCTCAAGGTCTTCTGGCAACAGTGGGAGGCGGCTGTATACCTTTGGCATGTTGGTGAGAAAGCTGATAACGTGCCCTGTGTACTTGTACTGTTGTCAGAAGTAGGTGTTAGCCTGGTACTGCAGTTCTCGCGATTCGTGGTGAATCGCATCCTCACTTGACTCTTGATCATCTGCTTACTCATCTTCGTTGTCCATATAATCGCTCCGTGTAGCTACCTCAATACGAAAAACCTTTCACCCCTATAATTGAAGACCCATCAAATCTGACTGAAATCAACCCCCGATTGTGCAACATATTTTACTAAGCTACATGAGATGCTACAGTCATCCTGACTGACAGCAACAACTGGACAGCATGGTATCGTCAATTTAAAATCAAATGTGAATCACTAAAGATTTGGGCACTCGCAGATCCAGAGGGCTCACAAGAACCACAACCAAAACCGACGCTTCCGCTCCCTCCGGTGCTATCAAACTACGAATCGATCGCGATCGTACCGTTAACGATAAGCACCGCGTCGAGCTCCCGAACCCGCGGTAACACGCAACCGTCACTACGCGACGAAACCATTGTTGTAGACGTACCTACGCGACTCTCCGATCTGACGATGACGGGACGAGAAGAATATCGAGAAGCTCGCGAAGACTATAAGATGCGCATGGAAGCGTACCGGTTCCTTGAAAAAGAATATGAGGAGGAACAGGCAAAACATGAAAAACTGCTTGTTCATATCTTAGGGACCGTGTCGCCCCATTTGCAACTCAGTTGCTGCCACACGGGAAATAGCGTGCGAGAATGGATCAAGTCACTTCAAGAGACTGTCGGAGTGGACCCTGAAGAAGAAAGAATTCGAACAAGAGAAAGATATCTCAGAGCTCTCGGACCCATGAGAACCCCAAACAACTGGGAACCTTGGTTGATGAATACGACCAAGCAGCCACTCGGGCGGAAGCCCTCAAAGTGAGCGAGGTACAAAACACCAAGGATGTGATACGAGACTTCCTAGACGCCGTCACAAAAGCGGCCACGAACTAAGTAACCACCTCTGGACCAGAGTATGACGAGGCAGTCATGAATAGGAAGAAGGTGATGAAACTCTTCCGAGAACATATAAGCCAATCCAACCCAATCAAGGGCAAGCAGAAGAGCGCTTTCCCTGCGGGAGAGGCATTATTTCTCGCTGGCGGTGAACCTGACTAGGATACACTCAGGGACGCCTCAGATGTATCGCAAAGAGCACCACCTGCCCAGTCACAGGGCAAGCTGGGGGAAACCCGGGAAGAAAAGAAAACGTGATGGTCAAGATACCAAATCCAAGCAGTTCCCCAAGAGAAATACCGCGGCAGCGGGAGATGATTGTCCTGCTTGTGGACAGCGCCACAATATCTCAGACTGTTACTACGCATTTCCCGAGAAAATACCCGACTGGTTCAAACCAAATCGGACGATTGCCAGGTTAGTCGAGCACAGAACAAAATTTGATAACGAGCTACATAGAGAAATGAATAATCTTCGCCCAACCGGAAGGGAAGCACGCCTCACAAACTCATCCAGATCGTCAAGCATGCCTCAGATAAAGATGTCACAAACACCAGATGCTCCAATCGATTGACTACAAGGAAGGAAAATAGCGAAGATCCAAGAAAAATGGGGACTGGCGTTATTCAAAGTTGATAGCCAACCCTATCCTCTTCGAAACTCATTCGTTCTCGATTCCGCAACCACGATCCACATCTGCAACCAACGCGAACGACTTCAAGACCTCCGTCTACCACTCCCTGGAGACTGTGTATGGGTAGGAAATACTCAAGTGTGGATACAGGAATACGGAACCGTACGAACAAGAGCACGTGACCTGACTGGCGAACGCATCATCAGGCTGGACAACACCGCCCTATATCCGGATATCCATTGCAACCTAGTATCATTCAGACTACTTCGACAGCAAGGAATCTGGTGGGACAACAAAGCGGAGCCAACGGTGCTTCGCAAGCGCGACAACTCAGTCATAGCAATCTTGAACGAAGTCTGCAACAAATGGGTGACCGAAAGACAAAAGATCAAGCCGCCTACCAAACGTGCTTCAGCTCAAAGTGTCAGATTTTATGGGTTTTCAATTATGGGGTTCAAAAGTTGATTGTATTGAGGTAGCTACACGGAGCGATTATGCACAACGAAGATGAGTAAGCAGATGACCAAGAGTCACGTGAGGATGCGGTTCACCGTAAATCGTCAGAACTGTGGTACCAGGCTGACACCTACTTCTGACACAAACACAAGGAGGCCGACTCAGAAGGCCACGGCACTCGTATATCACAAACTCCTAGGACACCCAGGGCCAGCAGCAATCAAACATCTAGTGCACCACTCTGAGGGGGTGCGAATCAAAGGTGGTTACGAGAGTCAAATGTGACGCATGCGGCAAGTCCAAATCCAGAAGATGAATTCGACGGACACCACGCGTTAGTGAAGAAGGACCAGGAAAACGCATAGCGTTAAACTTCCATAGTTATGAGGAGGGCAGCTCTACAAAGGAAAAGAGTCAGCTACTTACAGTCAACCGTTACTCACGTTACCCCTGGGACTTTTACTTCAAGGACAATCAACCAGCGCGTTCGATCATTAGGCTGCTCGACATTTTCTTTAAATTCCTTAGCAAACAATTCAACGCCACCGTCAAGGTCATCGAATCAGACAACGAGATCACAATCGTGAAACCCGAGGTGAATAGATGGTGCACATCCCTAGGTATCAAACTCGAGCCTTCCACTCCAGACACGCAAGCTCAAAATGGAGGAGCCGGACGCTCAGGGGGTGTGATAAAAGAAAAAGCGCGGGCAATGAGGCTATTGTCACAAGATGCTAGGAGCACGAATCCAAAAGCTTTGGGAAGCGTTGGTGAATTGCTACGTACACTATCTGTGAAGACTCAAGACGTTGCGTAAGG
>NRSV01000151.1:0-28717 GCA_002286855.1 Bipolaris cookei
GGACAAGAGGAACGAGAGAGCACGAGTGGTTATGGTGCCACAAAGCTCCGCGTCAGAAGGTAACGGATCACCGCGGGGCTCGAGGTCACGTGATGTGCCATCTCGCCAAGGCCGGCCATCTGAGATGGCAGTGCATGAAGAGATGGCAACGCCATCTGGTCCATCTCGTCTTGGCGAGATGTCCGAGATGGCAGGACGAAAGCAATGAGGATATAAGGATGGATGGATTTCATTATTTACTCTCGTTGTGGTCAACTCAAATTGTACTTTCTTACTAGTTACTTTACTTAACAAGATTGTTACTCGTTAGTCTATAGCAATATAGATTAGTGTTTGTCAAAACCCCCGGTTACATCCATAACTCTTTTCCACTACGAATCGCCAGACAACCTCACGGAACACTAGCGTAAAGCTCACCGGCCTTGGTGTGGGACCCGGCAAGAGAAGTATAGATCCAGACCCCGTGTAACATAGGCACACCCTTCTGGCTCACTCCTGAAGCTAGAAGGGAGAATCGAAACTTTAGATTAGTCTGCGTAGCCTTTGCTACCGAAGAGGAAGCTCAAAGAGCTGTTAGAGGAAAACCCTGTATCCTTGGGCAAAGCCTTAGAGCAGAGAAGCTAAGGGTTATTAATAATTCAAAGCAATGCTCAAAATGCCAAGGATTTGGCCACCTAGAGGCTAAATACTCAAAGGTAGCCTGCCAGATCTGCAGCGAAGCCCACCATACTAGCCTCCTGTCAGATAACAGCAGCTTAAGCCGCAGAATCCAGGTGTGGATCGAAGCACCCAGAGTTTGTGTACAGCCAATCAAAGCTCGCCGTCAAGACTACCCCAGCCGAAGCTGGAACAAGAGAAAAAAGTAACATGTCGCAGACTATACCAGGATATATCGACATGAATTACAGCCAATGTATGATGATACTATGGTGTAGTATCACGTGATCAGACTGCGGGTATGTATAGTAGTTCTTTTCAGAGTAGAAAGAGACCCTTCTTCAATCTATTCTTTGGCAGCGATTAGATTTTAGCTTTGTTCTACTAGCTCGATTGCGGGTCGCCCCCTGATCTTTTGAACTCGATCACGTATCGTGCCACAATACACTACATGAAACAAGCACCTACACAACACACTAACTTGGAGTTTTCCAGATTAGGTGTAATCTCTATCAAATACATACAAATACCTCCCAAGAAACCGATTGCAACTATTGCGAAAGCGTGCATTTTACACGCTGTGAAGATACAAGCTATCCAAGCAGCTAACTTAGACACGTCTCACAACCATACACCGACTTCGAATTTTCTGGAAACTGCTTGGAAACTACCAGAACTAAGAGAACTGACCACGAGGAATCGATTAACATCACTTTTAAAACCTGGAGCCAGAGCGCTATTGCGCAGTAGAGAGAATAGAGAGGCCTTTTTTTCTACTTCTCACGCCTGTGAGAATTTTCTCTCAAAGCTTGGGCTTCAATGCCATGGCCAGAGGAGCCAATAGTAACCGAGGAACTACTATTATTATTTGTTGAAAATACTCCGATCACATGTCATGAGGACGCTAGGTCACATGACTTGGCGCCCCATATCAGCGGAGCTATACATAGTTAGCAATCTACACACTCAACAACCACTTTTAGCCCCAACAGAACCATTCATTAGATATTCATACTATGGCAAAGGACTTCATTCTAACATTATATATTATTGCGTTATTGAGATATATGCCTGCCAAAATGCGCAAGGTTAGTAGAGTGACCGACTCGCTTGCCTGACCGACTCTTATCCGTCACGTTTGTGTACTGGCGTATATGGGTATATGTTGAATGGGCTCTGTAGCTAGCTAGCATAAGCATGAACCGGGTGCAAACAGCAAAGTACGAAGCATGTGCGCGCGGGGCTAAAGAGGGTTTGCACGAATGCAGAAGGGTTGCCAAAAAGACAGGTGTGTGTATTCAAAATTCTTCTTGCCTATCTACGTGCGTACAAAGTTCTCTTCTTAATTATGCTCTCTGCTTTGGTCCTATTGTGGGGGTTGCCCATTGCTGTGTGCGGGGTAGAGCTTCCGAGCTATCCGATTGCTGTCAGCTTACTTATACGGACAGTATATTTCATTAATTAGTTCAGTTTTTCTAGCGCTCATTCAATCCGAACTATCCATTTCGTCTAATCCCGTTTTGGATACAGCAATCTTTCTGCGTCCATTACCAAGCTCTCCCGCCATCCTCACAATTATTGGAGTTTCTCTTTGTATCGAGCAACTATGGACGTACTAGCAATCGAAGCTCTTCAACCTAGGCGAAAACAGCTTACCTGAGACCAGCGTCTCCAGATCCATACATTATGGCAAGCGAGGTTCACTTATAAGTAGATTGCCGAACAGCTTAACGTTACCTACCGATCAGTTCAATACGCGCTTTCTGTGCCAATTACCCCACAGAAAAGATTAGGCAGACCACCATTGTTATCACGCGAGCAGATAGCAGAGCTTATTGCCTTTGTTGGGTCGTCCAAAACTGCCGCCAAATGTGCTGGATAACGCTTTCTATAGTACTTCGGCACTGGGGTGTTGGCCATATCGCAATCACGAACGCTCTCAGAAACACCGGTTTCCATCGGAGATCTGCCTGCATCAAATCACCCATCAACGTAGCAAATCGGGCGGCGCGCGTCCGTTGGGCGCAGGATCATGTTCACTGGACGCGGGCTCAATGGGATAACATTCTCTGGTCGGATGAGACGTATATTCGTGGTCGACGGCTTAATGGGATATATCTCACACGTACGGCTGGTGAGGCCATGGAGGATACCTGCGTAGTTACCAAAATCAAGCGACGGAAGGGTATCATGTTTTGGGCCAGCTTTATTGGTAGCAATAAAGGTCTGATATATCTCTGGGATCCAGATGAAGGCACGATTAATGCCGCACGATTAATGCTGCACAATACTGTAGAACGATCGTACCGCGGGTGGAACAATTCAAATGGGAGAGACTAGCGCTGATATTTATGCATGATAACGCTCCATTCCACGCAGCTATCTTGACTAGAAATGAGTTACAGCAGAGAGGGATTGTAACTATGTCTTGGCCCGCTTACTCCCCAGATTTGAACCCTATCGAATCAGTATGGCCGAAGATGAAAGAGATCGTTGATGGATATATTGATCATGGGCAGCAGCTAACTAATTGGGAGCTCAAGGAGATAATGTATGAAGCCTGTGAGGAAATTTCAACCCAGTATCTAGAAAATATAATAATAGTATGGGGAGAGGATGTGAAGCTGTAATTGCTGCTGAGGGCGGCCCAATTCCATACTAATAATCAAACTATCCCCTCTTTAGCTAGCTGAATAGAACCCCTGCCTAGCTAGAAGAACTGAACTAACAAAATATACCCATGTATACCAGTATGTTTAGCAAAAGTGGATCCACCCGAACATATCCGGAACCGATAGTAAAATAATTTTCAATCAATAAGTTTTGTATTTACAATGACAAATCTCAACAATCTACAAAAATAGATAATGATAGGTATCCTACCTATCGTCTAATAGAGAGGAGTGGTGCCGGTAAAATTACCCGTCTGGGTGGTGAAATCGCGTGTGCTGCTAAAATCAGGTATGCGACCGAGCAGAATCTCCAACATCCGGTATCCGACTCCAGGCGTGTAACCTGGCAACTGGTGACCTGCAAGACGCGCAGTGTAGAACGTAAGACCGCGCTCTTTAGTCCATGTGCCCTGGTATCCAGCGCCAGCTAGCGCACCGGGATTGAATTCGGGATGGTAAGGCACGTAGAGGTTTGTGGAGGGGTATCTAGAGAGGCCCTGTGCGCCGTTCCAAGTCATGTTTTGGAGTGCCAGGAGGGTACCATTCGTGCTGAGAAGCATGTCGAGGTCTCCGGAGCCGATAATTACGTTGTTTGTTTTTTCCACAACGTTTTTGAGGGCGCCGCTGTTGGCGGGTGGGACAGATGTGTCTGAGTTGTTTGCGCCGGCACCGGCGAAGACGTTCTTGTCTGTACACAACATCCATTTGCTGTTAGGATTGGCATGAAGGGCCTTCTTGACGTCTGCGCGGTCAAAGTAGACTTCGGTGCCTGGTGCGACATAATCTCCTGTGTTGGTTGCACCGAGCGGCGTGGACATGAACGGACAGGTTTCAGTGATGTGGTAGATGTTGAAGCAAGGATTTACCGCGGCAATGGCACTAGCGTAGTTGTCGAACTGGTCGCAAACCGGGATGTCACCTTCACTTTCGAACGGATCAGGAAGATTCGGGAAGGGCCCCTTTGGTGGAGGAAACTTGAAGTATTTCTCATAATATTGGGTGTAACCGCATTCCTCGTCGTGCTTTCGGGCTCTTTCCAAGAAAGTCTGGTTCAAGTAGAAAACGTTTTGCCAGAATTCAACGTACGGCCGGATGACGACCTGCTGCTGAACAGTATCACTACCAATGATGGGGTCATTGATTGCGATGCCAGCGAGGTTGAAGTACTTCTTATCATTGGCACGAATGAAGCTGTCAGCAATGTAAGGAACGTAATAGCCAGCATATGACTCTCCGGTAACGTATGTCTTCCAATTCCAGACACCAAAGAGATCGACAAAGTTCTTGTAAAAACCGCGGAATTGGTCGCTCAGTTCATATTCATTGCTGATGTTGGGCTCGCCTTCGGAATAGCCGACGCCAACAGGCTGTTCAACCCAGAGCATGTTGGTGAGATTGTGCCATGAATAAGGGTTCTGAGTTGGACCAAGAGTGCCGTCTTCCCACAAGAACGGGCCATTCTCTGTGAGCAAACCACTGAGTGAACTGCATCCAGGGCCACCATTAAGCCTGCACAAATGTTAGACTGGCACACAGGAGAAAGCCTTGAATTGACTTACCAGATAACGATTTCCTCTGGTGTCTTGCTCAGGGTAGATGGAAAGAACCAGAAAAAAAGCTTCCGTGTTTCATTCGCATGATTGGAAATGGGTAGCAAGCCGGCATAACTCTCGCCTAAGTCGAAATCGACCAAAGGGATATGTTTGCCATCGACAGCAAAAGCTAAAGGCAATAAGTACATATATGTTTACGCAAGACATTAACATCACTACTCACATTTGGTCTTTGCATTCAGAAAGCTATGAGCTCTCTTGTTGATCTCTGGGTTCTGAAAGCCTTGTCCAGGGACACGCTTCTCGATGACTGGATTGGGGTGATGGACTTTGTGAGGCCTGAGGAAGCGAGGACCGTTTGCAGCGAGAGCTGCTGAAGCAAAGAGAAAAGAGCCGAAGACTGAAAGGAGCTTCATGTTAAGATGGACTGACGAGCGGTCGCTATCAAAGCAGGATACTGTGAATCGAGGCGAACAGCGGTATTTGAGCACCGAGTACGATGCATGACGGCTGGACAAGCACCCCGGCACTTATCCCAGAAGAGCAGGAGATGTGTTCTACACGGAAATTCAAGCGTGATAAACCGGTCTAATATGTCAGCCGTGCAGGCCGCATAGGCCGTGCTAATGGGCAAAGGTTAATAGTGGGTAAGCAATCACGTACTTGGTAGCATGATGCAGTCGCTAATAAACCAGAAGTTTGCGGACCTTCCTGAAACGTACGTTGAAGCCGTAAAGGTAGAGATTATGATTGGAGGATATCCATGCAAGGTGGGCGGTAGTAGTTCCTGGTGCCCAAACTAAGTGGAGCGATGTGCCTCGGAAGGAAATGCTTGTCAATGCTTGGTCAAGCTTGTTCACCGGCGTGCGACATCATGGCCAGCCTACCTACTAGAGTAGCTAGATAGCATAACAGGAAGGCATGCGTAGTCCCATTTGTAAAGCTGTTTGCTAAACGCATGCTCGTAAATACATCCGAAGTGGGGCAGGTTCTGGGTCTGCTCGTCATTTTAAATAAAGTTTGCTGACTCCCGTACAAATGTGTTTTGCTTTGACATGGTGACCTGGGGGATGGTCAAAACCCTGGCTCGATGCCGTTAATAGGGAACAAACGGGCCGGTGGCGGTAAGCACTACGGAGGTGCCAGTCAAAAGTTTGACCCCCCTGTCAGAGTGTCATAACCCACTATTCCAAATTAGGACACTTGTCCGAGCACCTTAGTAGGCAACACAGTGCAAAGCTCAATATTATCACCTGCAACTACTTGAAGCTTTGCTAAAGATCCTCACATTCAGGATCAGCCGATAGAGCAGCAGCAGCACGGAATCGACCAGCACCTCTGCTCCCTCTATACTCATTACCGCCCTCAAGCTCAATTATCTTTTGTATATGTATAGGAACACGCTCAATTAACGTCGGAATATTTTCCTGGGGTGACTCCTTCCAAAACTGCTCTCATGCCTGAATAGCTTCTGCTCTGCTCTTTGGCGCGCCCTTCCTTGTAGTTCTTCTCTTCATCCACGGCTAGCATGGCTCAATTGCGTTCGAGTCTGGCGAATTACCTGGCCAAAGAAGCTTCGTAGTACCGTGTAGATTATACATTATCTGCTGAGCGTGGTGCTCATGTAATGGAGCTTTGTCTTCCTGTATAATTGTTCCTAGTCGAGTGCTTTTACACTGCTGCGCAAAGGGCAGTAGCTTTGGTTGAAGAATCGTTTTTTGATAGCGATACCAATCAATGCCGGAACCTTTACCACAAACTAGCTTGTCATTCTTATGATTGCATCGCCACTGAGGCTTTTGGCCAGGTATTTCTCGTAGATTAAGTTGACGCATACTGTTATTAAGCTCCCATTACTCTTTCATTAGCGGCTCAAGGCCCTTATTCATCTCCTCTATCTCTTTATCAGCCCTTTCTTTGTCTTTCTTTGTCTCAGGCATCCAGCAATGGCATGGTCCCTTCTTGCCGTAGGAGAAACACGCCCAGAACATAAACTCAGAATAGCCTTTCCAACACTCTCAAATACACTTTTATACAAAAGCTTCATCAGCCTTACACCATACACGATAGCCACCTTGTCGATGGAGCAATGCACCACCCGTCTCGTCTGACCAGATTACATTCTTCCAGTCTTCAAGAGTCCAGTCTTTATACTCTAAACACCACTTAAGTCGATCCTCCCGCATCTGCTTCGTCACCCCAGGTTTTGTCGGTTTCGTCTTTCTGAACACAGCTTTCTTGAGAATATGATATACAATGCTTGCTGAGACTTCGATTCCTTTCTCTTTGAGCATACCAGCAACGTCAGTATACGATTTCTCCCTTCCATAGCAATCACGACGTACTGTAAGCACTACAGCAGAAGACGTATCCGTAGTCTGCTTTGATAGAAGGCCAGATCGAGGTGCATCTTCTACGTGCTTGCCCTGAAGGTTGATTGGACGTTCAGCTGGGTCAAATCCACGCTCAATCGCTCGGGCATATATCTTATTAAGCGTACGCTTCTCTATAGCCGCTAAGTCGGTTATCTCGTGATTGCCATTGTCTTTGCCTGCTGCTTTAAGAGAAACAATAAGAGCACGAGTCGCAGCACTACAATTCGTTGTGAGGCTTGAATTTGATAAAAAGCGTTGGGTAGTTTGTCAAAGGCGATCGCTTTGTGATGTGAGCAGAGGCTATGTACAATCGGAGCAACTGCCGAATTCGGGATAGTGTTTAAAACCTTCTGACAAGGGGGGCCCAAACTTTTGACAGGCACCTTCGTACATACAGAGTAAACGAATGATAACATGTAAAGTCAATTTGTACCAAAGTCAAAGGACTGCATCACAGACCACGGCAATGCTGCTGATCTGACCATTTTGGCGAAACTGGTGTCTACGTAAGTAAGTAGAACAGTGCGATGACAAGACGATGGCAGGTGCCCGCATATGGCAGGTGACATGTGGCGCAACGACTGCCTCAGGGCTGCCGCAAGGTTCCGCGCCACTACAGCCCGCCCTCAGTCGCTGTTCGGCCAGACTTGCAAAGACCCTGATGAACATGATGTCATCTTCTAAGAACTTTCCATCCTTCCGGAAATAACAGAAGCTTTTTATGTCGTATAGAACAACCTTCTCGAGCACCTCCGTGATATTGTGATCCTTTCAAGAACTTCCGGGATAAATACGCCATCCATCGATCAGGCGACTTCGTCACGCCTGCATTCTAATGTCTCCAAATCCAACCTCTAGTAACATCACAGGCTCGCTATGGTGTCATGGTCAACCAGATGAAGTCATAGTTATCTAGTGTCCATCCAAACACACGCTTTCTTATCTTTTGTCAGTAAACCCTATTCCCAAATCAACCAAGCCACCGGTAGGCGGAGAGAATTGCCGCAGCTTGACGCCGCTTTCGGCGAATATTTTGGCCGTCTGGTCGTCGACCAAGTAGCCCTGATTGTACACGACCTCAGTTATACCGACCTGAGTGATCTTGACGCTGCATGTCAGACAGGGACATGTGTTGCAGTAGAGGATAGCGCTGCCGCCGATACGGTCACGGCCTGCTTCGAGTAGGGCATTCTCTTCAGCGTGAAGACAAAGACAGGTGGAGAGGCCAGAGCCTCCCTTTGCAGCATTGTTGCAACGAGAACCTGGAGGCAGTCAGCACATAAAGTCAAAAGGTCTATCAGTTGCACACATACATCCGCCCTCGTTGCAGTTGGTCATGCCGCGTGGTGTACCATTGTATCCAGTGCTTATCACACGCTTCTCCCGAACTATGCAGCAACCAACTCTCCTCTTCATGCAGTTGCTCCGCAGTGCTGCCAGGTCAGCCAGCTGCATGAAGTATTGGTCCCAACTTGGACGCAGGCGGGCTTCGTCGGTGAGATCGAGGGCGCGTATGGCAGCGCGCAGGGAGTCTATCGAAGTGGTACTGTTGAGAACGTTGAGCTGTGCTCGGTAGGACAGTCCACTCAGGCCTGTGTTTGGAGCAAACTGGTGGTCATCGTTCTGGGCGACAAAGTCGAGGATGGACGGCGGAGTAGTGTTGCTTGCTGTGCAGCGATCATGGTACCGCTGCCACCGCATTTTGACGGGGGCATCGACACTAACGAGCAAAAAGAAAGGCCTTTTCAACAGGGCGTCGACGACGGCGGCGTCCCATATGTCGGTGGTGACCCATCGCTCCCTCCACCTCAGCGTGACGAAGTCGAGCAGCGAGTCGACATCCTGGAATGTGTACTGAGGATCTACGACAGCCTGCGTCGAGGCAGACTGGTCATTATCGGGCTTTGCAGAAGGGCCTGCCAGGCGTAGGCGGATGAAGTTGTACTCGTCGATTAGGCACGAAGCTATCTCGGACTTGCCCGCGCAGATTCCTGCTGCCTTGTCAGCAACTTGCCGGCGAGTCTCGCGAGCTTCTTGCCTCCACACACTCCAATAAGCATAGTGATAAATGATTGCTGTGAAGGAAGAGAGGCGGGTGACAAGAAGCTCGATGGGTCGGTGTCGGTGAAGACGGGTTAGCGCGCGTGCGGCTGCAGGAACGCGTCTCAACGCTGCCCCGCATGTGTGACGGCCTGGAAGGGGGGGCATGACATGCACATGGATGGCCGCCTGAAGCCCTCAGCAGCACACATCACGCTCTCTTGACAGCTTCACGTGTTTCGCCCTCTGCCTTGCTTCTGTGTATCTATGTGAATACGTACCTACATACATACACGCATATGACCTGCACGCCATAGACACTGTACCCTCTGCTCTTTACCCATCACCCTCTCCTGACACCTCCAACACCCCGCCAGCCCCACTACCACCCACCATGGCGACGCTCAAGTTCGCGCCTTGGATGAGCGACGTCGATGTCCAGTTTTATGCCGCCCTCGCTCATATCAAAATCAACCATGACAAGCTCGACGACTCAGCGCGGAAAGTGCTGGGCCTGTACGAGGTTCGCCCCGCCGAGCACTCCTCGCGCTCCATGCGCATTCAGATCCATCCTAATGCGCTGACGTCGGATGAGTACGCCATTCATGCCGATGCTTGCTACACGCCTAACACCCCGTTAGCACGCCCCCGACCTTTTGCCGCGCTGAAGGCATCATCAAGAACTGCAACACCATCGAGGACTACAAGAGTCTTGACCGCGCTGCCATACTCGAACGCTCTGCCCAGACGGTATGCCTGTCCACTCTCAGCCGCCTACTTGTCTGCTGACTATGCCTAGATATGGGACGCCATACACGACGGCTCCATCTACGAATGTCCCTCACTCCTCTCCTCCTTCACCGCAATCATCTTCGCAAACCTCAAAAAGTACAAGTTCACCTACCATTTTGGCTTCCCAGCTATCCAGTCAGATCTCCCCTGGAAACAGATAGGTCATGTGACGAGGTTGCAGACTAGAGAGACCACTTACCTTGTCGACGCCGTGCAGACATGGAGGTACAGTTCTGATGTGCGCCAAAGAGGCTTCTTCCTCGCCAAGCGCATACGCGAAGGCGGGGATGGTGAAGATAGACCAAAGACACCAGTCACACCCTTGGAAGAATTTGGCTACACATGGGGTGTCGGCAGACTTGAAGCCTACGAAAAGGGCTTCTTCGACAAGGTGGACAGCCAGGACCGCTTCATATGCTTCGCAGACCCCTCGACATACGAGACAAACCCAGGCTGGCCGCTGCGTAACCTTCTCATACTGATCCGGCACCGATGGAACCTGCATGATGCCCAGATTCTGTGTTACCGCGATACGCATACACGGCGCGACCAATCCAACTCGCTGATTCTCCAGCTGCGTTCAGACCCAGACCCTGATGCCGCGCCTACATCGCCTATGCTAGAGCAGAAGAGCATCCCGCCACTACCCAAGGTTACAGGATGGGAGCGGACAGAAACAGGAAAGCTCACTTCGCGGAATGTCGACTTATCAGAGTACATGGACGAGACCAAATTGGCAGATCAGGCCGTGGACCTCAATCTCAAGCTCATCAAGTGGCGCATAGCCCCCTCGATTGATCTGGATGTCATCAAGAATTGCAAATGTCTATTACTCGGTGCAGGCACGCTCGGCACGTATGTCTCACGCACGCTAATGGGATGGGGCGTCCGAAAGATTACCTTTATCGACAATGCGACCGTCAGCTTTTCAAATCCAGTACGACAACCCCTGTTCAACTTCCAAGACTGTTTAAAAGGTGGAGCGAAAAAGGCCGAGAGAGCTGCAGAGGCCTTGAAGGAGATCTACCCAGGGGTGGATGCAAAGGGCTATGTCATGCAGGTTCCCATGCTCGGCCATCCTATGACGGACAGCGCGACGACGAAGACGGAATTTGAAAAGCTGCAACAACTGATTGCCGAACACGATGCCATTTTCCTGCTCATGGATACAAGAGAGAGCAGATGGCTACCGACCGTCATGGGAAAGGCACAGGGCAAAATTGTGCTGAATGCTGCTCTGGGATTCGACACCTATGTTGTCATGCGACACGGCCTGAAAACAACGCAAGAGAATGAGGTAGAACTAGGCTGCTACTTTTGCAACGATGTTGTTGCACCTGCAGACGTAAGTAACAATGAACCTCATATGCATCAAGGAACACCAGATTAACATACAACAATAGTCCCTCAGCAACGCAACCCTTGACCAACAATGCACCGTCACTCGCCCCGGCGTCGCACCCCTTGCATCCAGCCTCCTAGTCGAACTCCTTATCTCCATCCTCCAACACCCCTCAAAAGGTCTCGCACCACCCCCTTCCCAAACCGCACAATCACCTCCAGCCCCATCAGTATCATCTCACCCCTCCCTGCCCCCACCTTTCCAGCACCCCCTCGGCACTATCCCCCACACAATCCGCGGCTACCTCTCTACCTTTTCCAACCTCCAAGTTGAAGGCAAACCCTTTGATTGCTGCTCTGCATGTAGTCCCAAGGTACTGGATGCTTACACAGCGGACCCCTGGGGATTTGTGCAAAAAGCGCTGAATGAGCGGGGTTGGGTCGAGGAAATGAGTGGCCTTAAAGAAGTGCAGAGAAAAGCGGATGAGGCGGCGGTGGATGTGGATTGGGAAGAGGATGAGGAAGAAGGGGGCTTGGAGGATGAGGGGGAGATTGTGTAGTCATTTCGTTGGCGTAAATTTTTCTTGAGGGATATTAGAAGGTGCAGCAAGTGATCTCGGCGTATTATTTTCATCACGATGCAAATTACTTTGTATGTTTCTAATCTCTCTTTATTGTTTGTTTTAAAATAATTATCTCCATTTTTTAGTACCTATTATTCGTATTCTTGTGCTATACACCCTTTCCATCTCCTAGTGCTTTACATCTCCTTTCTCTACATACATAATGTGTCCATGCATAACCGCGTTGTAAATGTATACGTACATGTACAAATCCCGTCCGCCAAACACGGGAACAAAAGCGCTCGCTATGCTAACCACATCGACATTGACAAAAACAAGGTCGTCTAGTCATATCGCTCTCTCATAAGCGTACTCTCCTCTTAAACCGAAAAAAGACAAAATTTCGCTAAGTAGACGCAATATACATGTACTTTAAAATCCAGCTGGTATATCTAGTTAAACGCACAACTTGCGTGTGCGTAAATTATCTAGCATACCCCCCCTTTTCAAAATCAACATCATAAGCCTCATCGCTATCGGCCCTCCTGGTCCTTGTGCGGCTCCGACTATGACTCTGGGTACGAGAGTGTACTGGCTGCGACATGGGGACCTCGGGCTCATATGCCGGAGATTCTGTGCGTGGAACTTGCCAGTCATCCACGTAGCGTGGGGGGCTGGGTCCGGGATGAAGTTCATCATCTTCGTCGCTGGTGCGGCTGATACTGGGGAGAAGGTTTGTCGAGTCGCCTTTTACGAGGCCCAGGCGCTCTTCTTCGGTTGCTGTGGCGATACCGCCTCTGGCATCACGGCTGCTCTTGCGGCTGTGGCGGCTGGTTGGGCGGGGTTTGTTGCTGCTAGACGACGATGAGGGTTCACCGGTTGAGTCTGGACGGTTCCTTCCAAAGACATTTTGGAAGGAGAATTGGCGTCTGGTTGTTGGGGGGGCCGCCAACGATAGGGACTCGGAATCACCGTGACGAGATGGGGGAGAGGCAAACTGGATGTGGGGGTCAAGCGGCTTGTAGGATGTGTCTTGGGTCATCGTGCTCTTTTTGTAAGATGCACCGTCAGATTCGTGCTCTGAGGCGCCGTCAGCTTGGGGGATGGGTGGTAGTGGGTGCATGCCCATGCCAGGCACAGGTGTATGCGAGCTGTCTCGACTGCTAGTCGATTTGCCACGCGAGCGTAACCGCTGAAAGAAGCCAGGGTGGAAACTATCGTTATCTTCGTCAGAGTCGTCAAGCGGAAACTGAGACATTCCAAGTGGAGGGTGGATGGCCTTGGTTTGCACAATAGTAGTGTTCCGGGTCGGTGGTCGATTGGGATCAATGACGGTCTTACGCCTGCGGATACCGTCGAATTCCACCTGTTCGCCTTCACCGATGGGCTGCATGTGCTCTTCTTGAATCTTGCGAGCCTCAGCAAGCTCCTTGTGGGATCGGGCTTTGGATAGCGACCTGAGGATAGCGGCTCCACCACGAAGAGTATCAGCACGTGGCTCGTACTCCGGCTCCTCCACCTCGGCAACAGTACGGACCTGATCGAGATCGCCTTTGAAGACGGCCGAGTCAGGGACGTCTTTGGCCGACTTGGACAGTTGCAGTAGCACAACTCCGGCGCAAATTTGAAGGAAGCCCATGATGACGGTTACAATCTGAAGTGGCGTGCCTTTGAAGCCCTGGAACAAGACTGCTGAGGTGACAATGGTAGCAGAGGTGAAGAAGACATAGTACGTTGGTGTTACCAGGGCGGCGTTGAATAGATTCAAGGCTTTCTGGGCAAAGCTTAGTAGTGGTCACGGGCCAAGATATAGGTGACTTACATTGAGATAGATGATTTCTGTCAACAATGTGGCTACAACAAAGACAAGCAGCACGTAGAGAAACCACTCCTTGAACTGTCCACCGTAGGTCCCCGAAGCCTGGGCTACCACAGCGGCACCGAGGCCTTGGGTTGCGACAACGCTAAGGCCTCCGATCAGACTACAGATGGTTAGGTAGACCATCATGGTTCGCTTTCCATACTTGGGACCAAGCCACAGAGCAATGACGACGCATGCGACAATAATGACACCAGCATAACTGAGGAATCCCGGAGCGATGACCCATTTCTTCATGTCCTGAATGCGGGCGACGGACGATTGTTCAGGCGCATTCACGGCAATGACGACGGAGCCGATGATACAGTTGAAACAGCCTACTTTTCCGACGAAACTGAGGCGTTCTTTTAAGAATATCTCGGAGAGAATGGCACAAATGACGACCGACAGTGCACCCATGGGCGTGACGAGAATGGCATCAGTAAAAGCATATGCAACCAGATTACTGCGCTCAAGTTAGCGAAGCCCTGAGCCAGCATGGGCAAAAGTGTCGCGTACCATATTTCTCCGACAATCATGAGCGTCATACCAAGCCACCACCAGGCATTTTTGAGATATCCATAGCCCTCGCCTGCTTCTTCGTTGTACTTTTTGTTGGCCTGCAGCAGGCCATGTTTCTTGATGACAAAGGAGGAGCCGATGAAAACTCCGGACGAAATAGCCAAGACTAGACCAATAATTTTATAGGAAGCCGGACGGTTGGCTGTGTCGCCGCCCATACCGCCGGCGCGGGCGTGGAGTTGGTGGGCGGCATGGAGGAGGTGGGCGGTCGAATCCATGGCCATTGGGGTGGTGTCGCAGCGGATGGTGACAATTGCTGGCGCACCGGGGACTCGCCTGGTGGGTATGCGTGATTTGGGAGCGTCGTCTATGGAGGCAACATGGAGGGTGTGTGTGTGTGCTATGGCGCTGGCGCTGGCGTGGGCGGCTGTGTGCACGAGGCTGAGCTTTGCAGCGGCTGATGTTTTGGAAAGTCTGTTTGGCCCAGGGTCCGGCGGGGGTGAAGGCGGCGCAGAGAGGGGGGAGAGGGGAGGAGGCAGTGAGTAGAATAGACGGGGCTGGAGGGCACAACGCTGTGTTGTTATTGTTGTTGTTGGTGGTGGTGGACAATAATGGCACGAGCCGGGTGCGGGCGTCGAGTGCGGCTGCGGCTCGCTGATGCGTAATCGTATTCGTCGTGGTGCGAATGGGAGGATGGTCTAGAATGACAGGGCCGTTGGGAGAGGCTCAGCCGACCGTTTTGCGACAGTGCGGGCGCGTGACGGATGGAGGGATTGTGTATGTACGAATGGATGTATAGACAATGCAGAGTCTGTGACTTGTGCGAGACAGCAGGAATATCCAGCAGGCGGCGAGACGGCATGTTTACGAGCAGCTGGTTTCATCCCCGGCCCGTCAACAAGGAATCTGGTCTGGCTGCAGGGGCAACGGGCAACGGAGGCCAGGATGCTCCATGAGACGTCACTGGCCAAGTCTCCACCCACCACCCACAGCAATTCCACCACCGCCAGACTGCCCCGAAGCTGCAATCCCGCCCATGGCCGTTGACATCACCGACCCCCAGGACATCTTTGCTGCTGCCAGCGTGGCCCAGATCCATGCTGCCCTCAGCCAATTGCATGACCATGAGGCCGCCGTGACGCGCCAGCTAAACGCCCTCATCGCCTCCCAAAAGGACCTCTCCCGTGAACTCGGCCGTCTGGATCTGCTGCGTGCCCACCTCGGCACCCAGTCCGTCAACACGCGCGCCATCAGTAATGGCATGCTGTCCGATGCTGCTTCCACTGCCACTCGCATCTCAGGCGCCGTCAAACGGCTGGACCAGGAGCAGTCCAATGTCAAGGCCACGTTGCACGTCGTCGAACAGGTGGCCGAGCTCAAGGCCTGCGTCCTGGGTGTCCACGGCTCCATGGGCGCGCCCCAGGACTGGGAGACGGCCGCAGGTTACCTTAGCCGTGCTGCAAAGATTCCTGACGATGTCGTGAACGGTAGTTTCGCAGAGGAAATTGTGCCCACAGCCGAAGTGCCAGACCCCCCGCGTGTGACACTTGACGCCGCTGCCGAATCTCTCTGCGGTCTCTTTTTGCGCGAGTTTGAAAAGGCTGCCAAGGACGGCGACGGCTCAAAGGTGACGAGATTCTTTAAGTTGTTCCCCTTGATTGGGAGGACAGACGTTGGTTTAGATGCATACGGCCGCTACGTTTGCCAGGGTGTGGCTTCGAGGGCGCGTACAAACTTCAACTCGGCCTCGCCAGTGCAGAGGAACGAAGGCTTCTTCTACGGCAACACCATCACAAAGCTGTTTGAGCATATCGCGCAGATTGTAGACGGACACGAGCCGCTAGTAGAGCGCCACTATGGCCCGGGCATGATGCAAAAGGTTATTGAGCGTCTGCAGATTGAAGCTGATGTCCAAGGCGGCATCGTGCTTGACACATGGCATGAAGAACGTCACATTGACCGCAAACTGACCGACATCAAATCTTATGCATTCTCTTTCCTAGTTCAAAGTTTCCTCCCAGCCCAAAAGCCTGGGACACCTCGCGCAAGTTCACCAGCCAATGGCGCGGCCCGCACAAGTGAAGATGAAGGCGTCAACATGAAGGAGATTGACGCCTTGCTCGGCGAAGGCGCCCTCATACTAGGCCGCTACGCTCTGTATGCTCGCTTCATCTCCGACAAGTGTGCAGTAAGTACAACATGCCATCGTCGCAATCCATTACTCACGCGTACAGCCCGCTGAACCCGAAGAACACATCGACTATGGCTTGGTCATGCCCAATTTTCTAGCGACTAGCAACCTCCACAAGAAGGTCAATAGCCACCTCATTGAGCCAGTCAACGCCATGACGACCTTTTTCTTCCGCAGATCAGTAGAAAAGGCCTTCCAGCTGGACGAGTCACCGTCTGATCTCACTCTGAACCCAAATAAGCCCCTTGGTTCCAACCCACCGTTTATCACATCGGCCGTTGACGACGTCATGTACATTGTCAACCAGGTCCTGCAGAGGACGCTCGCCACATCGCAACGGGCCGTTGTGGCTAGTGTAGTTCCCGCCGTAAGCCATATTCTGGGCGCCGAGTTTATCGGTATGATACAAAGAAAGATGCGAGACGAAAGCTACCCGAAGCCCGTCATCCAGGGCGGGCTCCCACCCGAGGATAAGGTTATTGCCTTTTTAGTATTGATCAACAATCTCGATATTGCCAAAGACTATGTCAAGCGCATAGTTCAACAACAGCTGCGCATCCAACCGCAACCCAGCGAAGATGCTCACTCCCCCCTGCAAGATCTTTTCCCGTTCGGACACGATGCAACCTTTGTCGAAAACACTCTGAAATCAATGGAAAAGTCTTTTGCAACCAAGAGTGGTGATCTGCTCAACGACGGTATCACGGTTCTGTTCTCCAATGTTCTCAAACCCCGCATCCGGCCAATCTTAGCCGAGGCCTTTAGGGATATCCGATATGACCTTGGCGGCGAGGACGCAAACGATTACGAAGATACCGAAGATACCGATATTGTCAAGGCTCGCTTTGATCGCGGCTGGGGTGTTGTCATTCGTCCAATCAAACGTATCCTTACCGCAGCAAACTTCGACCGTCTTCTTGCCCTTGGCCTCAACTATCTCGCTTCTGCATTGGAAAAACGCATTAAGAGCTACTACGGCAGAGTGAATGAACTTGGGGCGGTTCGGCTCGAGCGAGATATCGCGGGCATAATCACAGCCGCTACCAGTGGTGGTGCGTATGCGCTTCGCGATGCGTTCCAAAAGTGCACGCAAATGACCTTGATCTTGAACATGGAAGATGACGAGTTTGAGCAAGTCGCTATTGATGACGCTGCTGGCGAATCAGGTATATCCTGGGTACTTGACCTCGAGGAGAGGAATAGGGTAAGAGCCATTGTCAAAGGATAGATTAAATGCACGTGTGAACCTAGTTCAAGTTATCGCTTATGATGAATGAATGTAGAAACTCTGTCCATCCGGGTCGATATGGCCTGATAATAATACTATATGTATGCAAGAACCCCGAACCCCTCACCGGCTCGTGCGCTCCAAGCGGGCCTTGACCACCCCGTTCCTCTCGCATGTAGTGGCCTCCGTGGCCTCCGTGGCCTCCGCTGCTGTTTTATAGGGATGTGCTCTTACTTTTGCCGGCCCACTATCGAAGAAATCGCTAGTATCTGTCTTGGACCAAGAGGTGTGGCCCGCTGCGGCTTGGCTTCCAATACAACCCCTGTTGCCCCAAGTATCGTGCGTCAAATACCGTCTTCATACGTTGCTTGATCTTACATACACGTATTCATCCAGTTCTCTCTAGCCATTCTCTTTCCACGCACATCATTTTACGCCACTCCCGTTACCCGCTTGCGCGATGCACCAGTCGCACGTAGCCGCCGTTTTCCCTTGGCTTTCGCTTTTGCTGGCACCCCTGTCAAGCGCCCAGTGCCCGCTCTACCAGAACTACGCCAACCAACGACACGAACCCTTCTCTACGGGAAAATGGAGCTTAAGCTATGCGAGGCCCATCGAGCCGTGCAGGACTTTTCGTGCCCAAGAGGTTGAAGAGACCATTGATAGATTGCGCGATGTGATCAAAGATCCTGATCTGTTCCGGGTACTGACTCGACTTTAACTTTGCATCAAATGAGTGTCTTACTGACGCTTCAAACAGCTCTTCGAAAACACATGGCCAAGCACATTGGACACTACGATTGCGTGGCGAGGACTCTCGAGAAATGCCAAAAATGCCACAGAGCAAGAGGAACTAACTTTTGTCATTACCGGCGATATCCAGGCCATGTGGCTGCGTGACTCGGCCAACCAACTCCAAGCCTACTTGCCTGTGTTGAAATCTAATTCTAGCCACGACAGTCTTGCCAGTTTGTTCCGTGGCGCCATCAACCTCCAGGCGCGCTACATTCTGGGGAACGCCTTTTGCAACGCCTTCCAGGCCCCGGACGAGAGCGGCATCCCGCAAAGCAGCAGCAAGAATGACGATCGCATCACTCCGCCATACGACTACTTCAAAGTATTCTCTTGCCAATGGGAACTCGACTCTGTCGCTTCTTTCCTCCAGCTCTCAACCGACTATGCAACCGCCACGCGCGATTACGAGTTCTTCCAAAACTCTAGCAACTGGACCAAAGCCGTCGAGCTCATCCTAGACACAGCAGAAAGCATGATGATCGATAGCTACTCTGAGGACGGCGTGTGGCAGCACACTCCATACACGTACTGCGCACCCTACGGCGGCACGCCCATCAACAACTGCAATGGAAGCCCACACCGCGGCCACCTCGGCCTCGTTCGCTCATTCCACCGCCCCAGTGACGACGCCTGCACCTACCAATACCTCATCCCCTCCAATATGATGTTCTCCTCCACCCTCAACACCTCCTCCGCCATAATGTCCCGCGTAGAAGCCTCTTCCCCTGTTTCTGGTAACTTAACCACGCGCATGCAACAAATGAGCACAGGCATAAACCGCGGCATAGAAAAATACGGACTAGCCAACGACCCCACCTACGGCAAAATATACGCCTACGAAGTCGACGGCTACGGCGGCGCAAATATTATGGACGATCCAAACATTCCTTCGCTCTTGTCAGCTCCCTACATAGGATACACCACTATTCACGACCCCATTTATAAAAACACGAGAAACAAAGTCTTGTCAAGAGATAATCCTTACTACGCTGTTGGCCCCGCGATAACAGGCGTAGCGAGTCCTCATACGCTTCCGGGGAAACCGTGGCCCATGGCGCTTATCATGACGATTTTGACGTCGGAGGATGACGACGAGATTACCAGGAATCTGAGGTGGTTGGTGCAGAGTACGGACGGCTTGGGGCTTATGCATGAGAGTGTGGATGCAAGGAATGCGGGGGTTTGGTCGCGACAGTGGTTTAGTTGGGCGAATGGGTTGATGGGGCAGGTGATTCTGGATTTGGAGAAGAGGAAGCCGCATATTTTGAACATGTCGTTTCAGTAGGTAGTTTTTAGTTGAGTAAATGTAATTCTTTTTATCTGGCCATCTCTGCCTGTATGAATTGAGTGGGTGAATTGGTTAATGTGAAGGTAACGTGCCGAGTTCTGTTTCATCCTGTCCAAGTCAAGTTTTAAGGTCAAAAAAAAGAACCAATGTACCGCACACAGGCCAATGCCCGTAGACATGATGACACGGAGGCCAAAAAAAGATTCCAATCTTCAAAATGAAATTAGGCGCTGACCTAGCCGAGGTTTGAACTCGGGACCTTTCGCGTTCCATCTGATATTAGACGAATGTGAGGCGAACGTGATAACCAACTACACCACCAGGCCAATTTGATGTTAAATTGAAAATTTACATAAATAATGACTTAGACAAAACCATACAATCGCTTCAGCCACGAATTGATGCATGAAATATAGCGGGGTGCGGGGCACATGCTACCCCTCCTACCCCCCAAACTATCAAGTAACAAAAAGCCTACTACTACCCGTCCCTGGCTCACAACAAGTAATAGCGCAACTCCACCACTCTAACGCAACTCCCCTTAGCAACCCACCTCACCCGCAAGGCCTCCCGCTTACCTGCATGCCTACCCACCCCTCTCTCCCTAAGCCCGCAACCACGTCCCTTCTACACCGCAACGTCTGCCTTTCCACCCCCTTCTTCACTCTCTACCCACAATGTCATCTCTGAAACCTCACCTTCCATGGATCACCTCCCCCCTCCTTATCAATGCCCCTATGTCCGGTTTCGCAGGTGGCCATCTTGCAGCTGCCGTTTCGCTAGCCGGCGGACTGGGTTTGATCGGGGGTGTACGGGATATGCGCGAGGTACGGCACGAACTCGATATCGCTGCTGAGCTACTCGGTCACACACGCGGAGCAGAGACGATGCGGGTGGGCGTGGGGTTCCTGCCGTTTGCGATGGAGATGGGGGAAGTTATGGATGTGGTGAAGGAATACAAGCCAGTAGTTGTGTGGCTGTTTGCGTCGAAGACGCTGGGGGGGTATAAAGAGTGGGTTGACGCTGTACGGGGGGTTTCGCCGGAGAGTAAGGTGTGGGTACAACTAGGGAGTGTAGCGGCGGCGTTGGAAGTTGCGAGAGTGGCGCGCCCGAATGTGCTTTGTTTGCAGGGTGCGGATGCGGGGGGCCATGGGTTCGAGAAGGGCGCTTCGATTGTTTCGCTACTGCCTGAGACGGCGGATGCGCTGGCCGCGGCGGGGTTTGCAGATATTGCACTGGTGGGGTCGGGGGGGATTGTGGATGGAAGGGGTGTTGCTGCTGCGCTTGCGCTGGGGGCGCAGGGCGTGGTGATGGGGACGAGGTTTTTGGCGTCGAGGGAGGTCAAGATACATCCGAAATATCAGGCTGCGATTTTGGAGGCGCAGGACGGTGGACAGGTGACTACACGGTCGAAGTTGTTTGATCAGTTGCGGGGTCCGAATATATGGCCTGAGCTGTATGATGGACGAGGCTTGGTTGCGCAGAGTCATAGGGATTTTGCGAACGGGATGATTCTGGGGGAGATCCAGAGGTTGCACAATCAAGAGGCTGCAGGTGAAGACAAAGGATACGATACAGGACTACAAGGCCGTGCAGCGATATGGGCAGGTACAGGCGTGGGGTTGGTAAATGAAGTCCAGAGCGCGGGAGATATCGTACAAGAGATCAGGAAAGAGACAAAAGATGTCCTGCTTCGAGTAGCAAATGTGTAAAGTAAGAAGTAAAGAGTAACAACTTTTAATGGCATTGAGTTTCTATTCGTTGATCAGAGAAGTACTGTTGTGTACTCATGACCTTGATCACTTAATCTGTTGACATCTGACTATACAAGGGTGATGATACGCTTTTCGATCTCTGATGTGATAGGCTAGAGCCTAGTTAGTGTATTGTTCCTCAATGAAACCCTTGAAGATTACGTCATGCCTGTAACGGGCTGAACGCCCTTTGGATAGCTCCTCGATGGAATCTCGGCTTGCTCATAGAATTCAGATACCACCTAGAGCACCCGAATTCTGCGCGCACACCATCCGAACTACGTTCAGACGTCAGACATAGAATCTGAGCGTCACCCAGAGCACCTAGATTCTATCAGCCGGATTGTTCCTCGGGCAACTAGCATGGTATATTATTATTATTGTTATTATTTGTTGAATGGGCTCTGTAGCTAGCTAGCATAAGTGTGAACCGGGTGCAAACAGCAAAGTACGAAGCATGTGCGCGCGGGGCTAAAGAGGGTTTGCACGAATGCAGAAGGGTTGCCAAAAGACAGGTGTGTATTCAAAATTCTTGCCTATCTACGTGCGTACAAGGTTCTCTTCTTATGCTCTCTGCTTTGGTCCTATTGTGGGGGTTGCCCATTGCTGTGTGCGGGGTAGAGCTTCCGAGCTATCCGATCGCTGTCACCTTGTTACTTATACGGATATTATTATTATCATCATTAGTTTTTAGAATTAGGTCTTCTGCCATAGTATGAATATAAAATGAATGGTTCTGTTGGGGCTAAAAGTGGTTGTTGAGTGTGTAGATTGCTAACTATGTATAGCTCGGCTGATATAGGGCGGCGCCAAGTCATGTGCCCTATCGTACACGGACACCAAGCGAGCCACCCCAACACTAGAACAGTAGTAACACCACAACTTTGACGCGTCATAACTCCACCATTATAGATCTGACTCAAGCTGTGATTGAATATATCGAATCGCGCGGACCAGGAGAACACTTTTCATATAAAGAACTGTCTAATAGACACAATATTGATTGCACGATGTTGAGCCGAAGGCACAGAGGCATACAAGCCCCAGCGGGCACCCAGCCATCAAATAGACGCAAGCACAGCCCAAAACAGGAGATGGAGCTTTTACTATATACTGAAAAGCTGAATAAAAGAGGCTTGCCACCTACGAGATGATCAGGAATTTCGCGTCAGCTCTAGCGAAAGAGGAGGTCTCTGAGCGCTGGGTTTCGCGCTTCATCAACCGGAATAATAATGAGCTCATCTCAAAGAGGACCAGCGCCATGGATCGACGCGCCACCAAGCTGATTCTCTAATGAATTATGAGACTTACTTCGACCTTCTACATCAAAAGAATAAGGAGCATTGCCTTGAGGCTGGTGATATATACAATATAGATGAGAAGAGCTTCCTTATTGGGATCGTTTGTACGAGTAACAGGATCTTCAGTAAACGTCAATGGGATAAGGAAGAGGTTAGAGCATCACTTTAAGATGGATCACGTGAGTTTTTGACGCTCCTGGCTTGCATCTGCGCTGATGGGAGCTCATTGCCGCCAGGCCTCACCTACGCGTCGGCGCGAGTAGCCATTAGATCAAACTGGGTAGAAGGAATTACTCCTGGTGAGCATGATGTGTTTACAACATCAACCCCATCAAGTTGGAGCAACAATAACGTTGGGCTGGCATGGCTTGAGCAAGTTTTTGATCGCTGCACGAAGAACAAACTAGGGAGATGGCGATTGTTTATCCTTGATGGCCATGGATCTCACCTTACCTTTGAGTTTATTGAGTATTGCAATCACCATAGGATACTCCTTATGGTGTTGCCACCTTGTTCAATTCACACGCTGCAACCGCTTGATGTGGTGATGTTCAAACCACTCTCCACTAGCTACTCAAATGAGCCCACCAACCATCTCCACCACGGCCAAGGGCTCATCTCAATCAAGAAAGGAGACTTTTTCCCGCTATTCTGTCGAGCCTGAAGCTCATCGTTTACAGAAACCAACATCTTTAAGGCCTTCAGCTCCACCGGTATATGGCCAGCAGATCCTAATGTTATACTCAAAAAGTTCAGCTCAACACCTGATAAGAGCCACCGCGAGCGATCTCAGCTCTCTCCAAGTGATTGAAATTACATCCGGCAGCTGGTACGAGAAGATTCCGAAGATGGAGCTGTGAATGGAGTCAGAAAGCTCAGCGCTCCACTCCATCTCCAGGTTCAAAATGAGCTATTACGTCATGAGAATAAGGGATTAAGAGCAGCTCTTTCACATAAACAAAAGCATAATGGCAAGGGAAAAGCCCTAGATCTTCAACAACACAAGGAGTATTATGGTGAAGCGGCCTTTTGGTCACCTCGTAAGTTCCGCGAAGCTCGAGCTCGAGAAGCAGTTCGTGAGCGCGAGGAGACGGAGGGGAAACTCTGGAAAGCACAGTCCAAGAAGGACCGCGAGAAGTATCAATTACAGCGTCAAGTTGAGCGCAAGGAAAGGCGCGCTGGACGATTGAGACTCAATGAGATGCGTAAGCTTGAGCGAGCTGAGAAAGCAGCTGAACGCGCGCGTAAAAAAGAAGCTCGTAAGACTGAAGAAGCTCAACACCAAGCTCCAAAGCGCAAGGGTACAGCCTCAAGAGCACTCACCTCTAAGAATAAGTGTCAAAAAACTATCAGTGGGGGATGGAGCTCGCGATGGAGCTGCATCTGCTTCATCATCTTTCCCACCAAAGATCACGACGCGAGGCCGCAGCGTTAAGCTCCCGCAAAAATTTAGATATTACAAATTTATTGCAAGCATCTATTTATTGTAATGACATGTTTTTATGTATATGAAGCTATTGTGTGGTGTTGTATAGCTTCAAGTTTAAGATCGCGATGCTGTTGATGTGTGGCTCGCCCGGTGTCCGTGCACTGTACGTACAGTGTCTGTGCGCGCAATGCCCAGGTTCGCGCACTGCCCAGGCAACACAACATCTTCATCAGTGATGAAGCTGTAATGCCATACTCGGGCCCAACGGCTGCTGTAGCAGAATTTCAATGAAACTGCCCGCGCTCCGCACGGGCCTACGTATCACCTCAACGATAATGATCACCTCAATGATAACACGTAGCTTTTAGTACATACATCTACCACAATAACGTATAATTAAATAAACTTGACTACGCATATCGTTCTCACTATGCCTAAGGTTAATAAGAGAAAGTTTGTATATAAAGAAGAGGTGGTGACGTTACAAAAGCACGCCGAAGCGTTACGCCTACTCCATCAACCTAACATTAAAAGCTATGCAACTACCCACAACTTGCCATATCAGCGCCTACGACGCGCCTATCTTGGACTTCCGAATCGCTGTGATCGCGCTAAGCCACCTGATCTATACCGGCTTAATGAGTCTCAAGATTTCGCTCTTGAGCGGTATCTTGATGCTATCGACAATATTGGCTTTGGCATTCATCGTGGACTGGTCGAGGAGCAGGCAAACTCGCTCCTTGAGGATGCGTATACAGGACTAGATGAAGTTGCGCCTAAGGTTGGCAAGCTTTGGGCACGACGATGGCTCGCAAGGCACCCAAAATATAGATGTATAAAGGCAAAGTCAATTGAGGTACAGCGTAAGCTTGCTCAGGAGCCAGCAGCGCTCCTTGACTGGTATACTAGGCTTAAAGACCTTATCGAAGAGCGTGGTATCTTGCCTGAAGATATATACAATATGGATGAGACAGGGTGCCGCATTGGTGTTGCAAAAGAGCAGTACTTATACACCAAAAATGGACGTACGGTCTTCATCCACAACGCTAACAATCGCGAGCTTATCACCCTTGTTGAGTGTATCCGGGCCACAGGCGAGGTTATTCCACCTCTTATCATCGTCAAAGCTACTACTGTGATGGAGCATTGGATCGTAGATCTACCTGATGGGTATCTTGTAGGCGTGTCCGATAGTGGTTATAGTAACGACAAACTTGCATACGCCTGGATTCAACACTTCAACAAGGTGACAAGCCGTAGTCGCCATGGAGCTTGGCGCTTATTGCTAATAGATGGGCATAAATCTCACTATACGAAGCAGTTTTGTCAGTTTGCTGAAGACAACAAGATACAGCTCTTTGCCCTCCCACCTCATACAACCCACCTCCTCCAGCCTCTAGATGTGGGTTGCTTTCAACCGCTCAAGTGGTATCACGGCAAGACGCTTGAGTACGCCTCTCGTACAGGCTCACGCGACATCAACAAGGCCGACTTTATGGCTACAATAGAGGAGATCCGGCGCTTAGCGTTTACAAAGTCTACAATCTGCTCAGGTTGGCGCCGTACAGGCATAATGCCGTACAAACCTGACATCGTGTTAGCGCATCTTCGCACCCAAGAAGGTTGCTACTCTAGTAATAGTGACCGCTCAGCTACACCACCACTACCGCTTGTACGGCGCGCCGGTACACCTCTTGATATATCCTCGCCGCCTCCTCTCATCTCATCGCCATCTCGACCGCCTATGCGACGCTTTCACCGTGTCAAGATCGACCTAGAGACAGCACAGCTGGTGCGGCGGCTTCAACCACAAGGTGCAACACCAGAACCCGAGAATCCTAAGCCTGGCGACGCTGCTTGGCATACACCAAAAACAGTGCGACAGATCGAGTTACAAGAGCCGTTTGTTCGCGCCGTAATCCAGCAACACCTCCCTCGTCAGGTCGCGGCTGATGTGATCCGTCACCTTCGTGGCGTCTGAGCTCTTGCCCGCAACGCCGAGGGCTTCAAGCGTGAGCTGCACAAAACTGAGGCTGCTATCCTTGCTAAGGAGGAGCGAAGACGTCGTAAGAAGCGGGTTGTAGAGAGCAAAGGTGGCGTAATATACGCCGAAGACGTGCGGCAGATGGTGCAGCAGCGCCAGGTTAATGACCTTGCTCGCCTTGAAGTGGAGATAGCTACGAAACGACTTCGCGAGGCTACAATTATCTCCAATAAATGGAGACGTATCTTCCCAACTATACGGAACTTTGGCCGTAAATATACTAAGCGTATAGCGGGCGGTGTCACAACGCAGCGCGATATTGCGCGCTGGCAACATATAAACGCTGACGACAATGACTACAACACTAAGGCCTTAATAAAGTGGGAATGGATACTTCAAGATAGCAGCTCTAAGTATCGTGAGGGCACTATAACAACAGATCGTACGCCAGCTATGTGGGTGGCGTATAATGTTCGACAACTTGTCGATCCATATACGAAACTCACGAGCCACCATCTCACTACAGCTTTACCATCCACCACGCTGCCACAGGACCCAGAACGCTTTACTCAGTATACTCAAGAAGATTGCGCAGAATCCACTTCTACAGAGTCGTGTATTAATGTCGATACTTCTAACAATATAGCTTATAAAGCTATTATAGATGGTAATATTGATGCAAGCAATAGCGACAATAGCGACGATAGCAGCTACTGTAACAGCCCAATTTCGATAATATCTGACTAGGGAGTGCTTTGATTATATATCTTCGATTCCTAAAATTAAAAAGATTACATTTCTATATCTATTTGGCTCAGATTCACGATTAAAAATTATTGTTATCATTGAGGTGATAGGCCCGTGCGGAGCACGGGCAATTTCATTGAAATTCTGCTACAGTAGCCGTTGGGCCCGAGTAACAAATCGTGATTAAATTGCGCAAAGCTGGGCTTATATTACATTTAGCCTTGCGAAGCTTTTGACTTATTCGGAATATCTTTTGGGGGTGTGGATTGACCGCGTTTTGGTTCTTTTGGGTGGAACTACCTGTGCAGCTACCCAAGCTTGTATAGAAGCTGTAGCATCACCAACACGCTTCTGACTACCCCCGCTCCGATCTACACCAAATTGAATGTAACTACGTAGATATTTGTAAGCCTTACCAGCTTGCGTGTCTTATATAGCCGTAGGACTGAGATAGGGCGTTAAACCATAATAATAATAACACGCTTCTGACGCTTCGTAGCTGGCTTATAAACTTGCGAAGCTTTGCGCTTACCCTTTTGGGACAGTTGTATAGCTTTTTTAGAGCCACGAAGTTCTCTCTGGCGCTGCTTTTCAGTCAGCTTTGCAGCTAGCTCCTTCCTTCGCACCTCCTGACGTCTCTCTCAACACGCTTAGCCTGGACTAGCTGAAGCTTGTAGAGCCGAGCTTGCTCCTTCAGCTGTATCATTTCTTCTTTTTGAAGCCATTGTTGTACAGCTTATTATTGTCGTGATACCTCATCATCCTGAGCTTTTTGTACACGCTTGGGCGACCAGAAAACAGCTCCTCTGTGGTGCCCCTGATTGCTTTCAAGCTGGAGGATGTAGCTCTTATTTTCCCTCCTCTCCTTGATAGCTAGGGCGTCCCTAAGGCCCCTAACCTCTCCACGGAATATACTGTTTTGAGCTGCAATATGGTGCAAGCTTCTTTGAAACATCTTGACGTCCTTATTGCTTTGATCATTAACTGTACGGCGTACAATAGACTCAAGCTTGAGCCAGTCCTCTCCTGAGTATAACCTCAGGGTTGGGTGGGTGGATACCAGTTGCTTCGAAGGACCTTTTGATACCTAGAGGTCTAAAAGTACTAGTCCAAGCCCTCCAAAAGATCGGAAAGAATTCCCCTATACTAATATTGAGTAACCCCTGGCTGGTTTGAACGAAGTTTGCTAGCTCAGTTGAGTAAGCGCTTGAGAGAGGTTTGAACATCCCGGCGTCAAAGGGTTGAAGCGTATGGGTAGCATGAGGTGGAAATACAGCGAATAGGATCTTGTTGTCGTTGCAGTAATTGATAAAGTCCATAGTAACATGGGACTCATGACCGTCAAGGAGTAGTAATTGATAGCCGGTTGAAGCTTGCCGTCTGGTCTCTCTTTCAAACACCCCCTTTAGCCAGGCTAGTCCTATACCGTTGTTTCTCCAGCCAGAGGGAGATGAGGTAATAAAGACTGAGTGGTTACCTGCATCTATAGCAGCTGTCCAGCTTGATTGAACTACTCCATTGGTTCCCTAATGTCACGGTAACCACCGGGTTGCCATAACACCTGGATTCTGCTGCTGATTGGCTGAGTGCTACCGAGGTACTACACGTACGCTAGCCACCCATGATA
>NRSV01000152.1:0-28452 GCA_002286855.1 Bipolaris cookei
ATAATAGAAGCATATTTGCAGTACTTAGTTACTTATATATTTAATAGACTTACATTAAGGTAGGTCTATCCTTATATCAACTAGTATGTATATAATATTAATACCGTGGTGTCTATCTCTAGCCGATTTCTAAGGACAGGCAGCAGGTGACCATGCACGTAAATGGTGGTTAGACGAAGCCTCTGGAGCTTTGCGCCACAGCCTAAGCCGTTTTGGTATAGCGTAGGTGTACATTGCAGACCGCTAAGCACTGGCACGTCGCACCGGAGCAACTCGGAGAGCACTTAGATCGGAGCTGCACACATTTCTAAAAGCAGGACTATATTATATAGTTACCTAAATATCTTGTAAGGGCTCCGAAGGATTAAGCGATAGTTTTATATAAGAGAGAGCAGGGGTGTTTTGTCATTACACCTTCTATGCTAAACACACGAAGCTTAAGAATATAAGCTGCAATGCTGTAATTTTACTATATAAAGCTTGCACTAGGTAGAGATAAAGGCAAAGAATATAATCCTATCGACCTGACTCTATACGATTGTGCAAGGGGGGTACAACATAGTTGAACAACATTCGTGGTTCGTTGCGGGGGGATGTTCGACCCGCAGGGACGGACGTTAAGTAGTATTAGTTTCTGTTAGCGATTGGAGCTCAGACCAATCAACGCATCATACTTATATAGCTTAACCCTTTTCGGACAAGCGCACACTGGACGGGTCCATGTCCTGCGTGGGATGACAATTGGGCTATGCGCGCAAAGCGGAAGCTGCAAGTGCATGAGAGTGTAACCTCCTACCTTGCATCAACTTATACACCTTCATATTATGTACTCGATATTCAATTCTGTTTATTGAAAGTCAGTATAAGTGTGATAGATTTGGTGAGGTGAGCTATCTCAGCCATGCTATACCTATCTTGAGCATATTGGATAGGCAGCCACTGTCGATGACATAGTTGTTCCCTCACAACACCGTTTACGGCCTGTTAGGATCGTCTTGCGATTGAAATCATCTCCTGTTGGTGAGAAAAATGATCTGACTGTTTATTTCCCGGATTTCGCCAAACGCCTGGTGCGGCTCCTACACCTATGTCTTCAGTCAGGAGTTTACTTAGAATTGGCGTTCTTCATTCAAAAGACCTGACGTAATGTTCCTGGTTGTAAATCAGGCAAGAGATGGTATGTATGGGAACTTGAACCTAGACGAGCAGCGTTTCTATGCTATGTGGAGAACGGTTATTGAAGGTACATGTATGGCATCAACGCGAACATGTTGAGCATCATCACGTTGGAAAATGGACTTAGGGGCTGGTGCACACAGCCAAATCGCATCAAGAGAGAATGTCCTGTTCTTGAACAGTTGTTACCACAGTCAATATGATTATATATGATGAACGATTTGGCATATAGCTCTACGCAGTGCGACTAAAAAACTCGATAGTAGTACCATCTCTAAATAGCTGTGCTCGCTTTTGTTTCTATATTCAGGAACGTGAGACCATGTCAGAATCATCTCGGCAACTTCAGAAGATGCTCAAACCGCCGCATCCTTCCACCCTGACCCTTCTAGATGCGTCATGTATCCAACGCCTGTTCTGTATACGAAAACATGAGGCGAAAGAAAAAAGACTGGGCCATTCTTTATGGCTGGCTCTCATGACAGCAATAGTGATCGGCGTGGATTGCGAAGTGTCCATGGCAACGCTCTATCATCAAGCGACGGAATCGATGGGTTTGGAAGGCAGCATCGCTGTTGCCGAACTCATGCGAGAAATTGGGTTAAGAGGCATAGCTGTTATCAGCGTACGCACCGATATATCCAGTATGAGTTAGTCTGACTGCTAATTGTAACAAGCTTCCGCAAATCATGGACATCCTCGCTGCCTTCCGTGCTTCTCTGCCTCCAGCTGTCAGATCGTCTTTGGGCACTACGCCATTGGATTGTGTAAATGCAGGTAACATTGAATTCATCAACGAGCAGGGCAGGGGCCTATGGGATGCTATCCACCACCCGAAGGGAAGCGTTATTGAGCGCAAACTAGCAAATGCTCATCCCAACCTTGCCAACTACGTTAGAAACCATGTTTATGGTGGACTACTAGCACGGCATGGCGAAATGATAATCGGACGTGTAATGACCAGCCTGTGCGCTATTGCATGTTTGCGTGCGAGTCGGCCATTTAGTCTGCAGCTAATGGGCCATATCCATGGTCTGAAGAAATCGTGGAAAGACGGGTCTTGGAGATCGGATCCGGCTGCCGGCTCTGAGGAAGGGATGCGGTGGCTTACCAGTGATGAAGGCTGCATATGGGTACTGGAAGTGGTAGACGAGCTTGTCATGGAAATAAAGAGTAGACGTGCAACAAACCCTGCAGTGAAAGCGTCAAGGTTATAATGAGAGAGGATGGCGTCTCGGTCATCCTTCACTACCGTCAGCTAGGGTATTTCGACAGCCACACCAAGAAGTCTAATCCCTACTCATGTAAGCAAACATATACGCCAGTGTCGCAATACATGAAGATTGGTCATTATGTCGATCACTTGACCTGGTCGGTTCCATGATTTAATTAGATAAGATCAGGAGATCACGTAGCAGTTCACGTGAGGTCCAGCCTGAGCTAGGCTAGTAGAGTAGGAATTGTTTCATATATCTTGACCATACAACTGACCTTAGAAGTCAGTAAACTTAGATTAGTCCTCTCAATACAAGTTCTTTTGTCCAAGGTTTCTCAGCTCCGACAACCAGCTACTACGCAGTCGCCCTTTGCCACTCGTTACCTCGCGTTAGTGTTCACGCTGAGAGGTGAGAACTGAATGAGCAGCAACCTGCGAATAGGGTATCTATGATGCGAAAAGATAGTTTGAAGGAACCGAATTTGTGGTAAGGGATCAAACAGTAATTTATCGCCTGTACAGTATAGTATATGCGGAGGTTCTGCCTGCATGCACAATCGTTCACTCTTGGCTCGTTTTCTTGTACTGCCGCCTCATCGCTTCGTGATCCTTCAATGGCACCGGAGCATGCTATTGATGGAAATTCTATCATTATGCACCTGGACCCTTTTTTGTTTGTGATGCGCTGTTTCTCCAGCAGGGGAATATTTCCTTACGAACAATGCTCCCTGTGATTCGAGGTTCCAATCAACCTTGAGAACCTCTAACCACATCTTCAAGTGTCCACATGTAGTGGGCAAGGTTGAACGAATTGAAAGGAACTACGTCTGCAGGCCTGATCTAAACGATGCCCTCGAAGAATGCCAACACCACGCGCTTTGCACCTATTCCTGCTTATATGTCCAAAGATTGATCCAAACAATTCAAAATTTGCGATAGCTCTTCACTCTAAACCTACATCAATGTGTCAATTTATTGCTGCAAACGATCGGGTCCATCATCAAGAGAGAAGCTCATGTAGCTCGCCATAAAAAAGTGTTCTCTATTGTTGTTGTTGGGGATGAAACAATGACGAGTTTAAGGCGTTTGATGCGCTTCGCTCACCTACCAAGCTACTTGAAGCATGATATTGTTCTGTTCTCTACCGACGTCGCTCTTTGCGTGGGAAATATCCTAGAGCTCATTCATGAGTGCAAGCTGCAGGTAGCCGATCAAACGTTGACTGCTCTTTTCAGGTATCTGCCTACTGGAATGGCATGATAGAATTTACCACGAAGCCGCTGATGGACTGGAAAATGGCATTTCGAGCCTACAGCCATCTAGAGTGCTTCCAGGGCGAGCCTAGTCTGTTTGCTAGAGACGTGTGGTATCATACTCACAGCAAATTGCTGTAATTAGAGGTGTCAATGTCAGCTATAGCAATGGAGCAACAGCGAAAATCAAAGCTTTGAAGGGCTACACTTCTGCGCGTGTCGTTCGCAAAGGTGCTGATATGTGGACTGGTTAGGGTTTTTCACCGCCGACAAGGGTCAAATGCATGCCATATCACTCACACCAATTCTTCATAGAGTAAGACAAATGATTAGAGCCCTGAACGCACAGCACATTCAATGGAAAATCAACATTCGTCGAGACAGATAGCGAGCAACGCAATGGATTAGTCTTCGAAAGTACGTCACCAAATCCGAACCCGATCTATTCCGCACTCTTCGACCTGACTGCGGAGTATATGCCCTCGGAGATGGCTACAACGACGTATGCTCTTTCCTTCATTATCTAACGAATTGGTTCGGCCGGAAGATTTAACACAGTCCCCAGCACTCTGCCTATATATCACAAGAACAAATTACTTGCGGCGAAACCAGCCTTAATGTTATCAGCTGTGAGTGCTCGCTTCTCTGCAAGATTATGTAGAGATGAAATGCTTCACTGGAATCACATGAACACCACCTCGCACCGATCGTTCGACCCGTTCGCGGTAGGGCATGTCGACGGAGTAAGAGTCGGGTTTGCCACGCATTTTCGCAGTGTTGTTTAGCTCGCTCAATCCTGTCCTACGCAAACGATATGCGTCGAGTGTAAGTATTGCTAGCTGCTGGAAATAGTGGAAGATTCCATGGTGATCGCGCCGGGTAACTCGACGTTTCGAGTTGCTGATAGAGAAGGGATGGGTTTCAGCTACATTCTATAGAACTGACCTAACGACTGGTATGTAGCAAGAGGTGATACTGCATGATGACGTGGTAAGCGGGCGTGCGATGACGAATCGAATGGTACTGGACTGCTTGTGATGTCAGATTCGTGAGCAGGCGGAATAGGAACAACAAAAGTTGATTCACTCTGCATTGCCATTGAGACATATACACGAGAACGCGAGACCAAAGCTCTTGGCATGGGCAGGCTTCGTGCCTCGCGTCGCTGTATGCTTGCTTGCACATGAGCATACTAGTAAGAATTCGCAAAGGTGTATGCCGCGTTGTTTCCGTATTTACAGAGAACTGTTTCAAGGGAGACCAAGCTGCTGTCGCGCTGGATCGTTCGAACTCGCCAGTTCTGCCGTGATCGAAATCGAAGGTGGGAGATGTGGGGAGACAGGACAATACATGCTGTTTAGAGTGAGGATCTTGAGTGGAAGTAATATAAGCCTTCTGGTGTCAAGACTCTTGGGGTTGGTTTTCGTGGATGAAGTGACAGGGTGGTATGAACAGTGTCTCTGCAAGTAACTTTTGTATTTTAGTACTTGTACTCGTAATTTAAGTTGAACACATCGAGCTCTAGGGGTTCGATGCCTATTACTATATTCTTTTGATGCTCGTAACCCTCGGTCAGAGTAGCCCGAGTATTCCTCGGAGGCTTATGTGCGAGGACTATCCCTCGGTGGCTTATGTACGAGGACTATTCCTCGGTGTCTTATGTACGAGGGGTCTGCCAAGACCTTTCCTCGGGCATGCGCCACCGAGAAGGTCACGTGATACGTGCCCCCGCGTTACATATGGCTTGGTCGACTGGTCGTCGATGCTTCTTAACTTAACCGCCGTGCCTCCTTCCTTTAGGTTTCGTAACAACAGCCTGCTTATTGTGTTTTAAGGTATCTTTGGTTGACACATGTATACTGCTGAATGTACGGTGATTACTGTATATTTGAACTGTGAGGTCAGGTCCGTATGCTCGCTTTATTCGGACATGGAGTCATCGTATGCGTTCGGGGTAGTACCGGTGAGGTGAAGGGAAACAGTGGTCCTTGCAGGATACATAGGGCGACAGGAGGAGACTCACAACGACAAGAGACAGCGTTAGGCCTACAACTACAGTCAGTATGAAAGCTGTTGCCCCCTCAAGGTAGTCGTACGCCCATAGAGGCGAGCTTACTTTTATTGAAGCAGAGACCTGCGTCTAGGGATTCGTTATAGTATCGCTTCTAGTAGGTACGCGTTCTGGCATACAACGAATTGTAGGGCAAACGTTAGTTTCCTTGAGGCCGTTTCTACGGCGAGAGCGTCATCCGTGCAAGAAGCGAGCTGCGTGAAATGGGGAGTACAACACGTGCATCGCTTAGCGTTTGATGCATATGACACGACGCACATAGTGCGCGCCAAGGAAGGTGGCAGGTGCGTGCGTGCCCCCGCACCGATTCGCAAATCCTAATTCCCCGATACCCAACTAACGATCGAGTTCAAGTTTTTCGGATTATGAGCACCTACATAGTACAGTTACGGAATAGTCGATGTGATTGGTCAGTCATCGATCTAACGATGACTGATATTGTTGAATGCTGCACGCAGAGGTGAAGCCGCAATCGCTAACGACTGTACAAGTGAGTTGTCGCAACCTAACATGACTGATCATCTATCTGGTGACGAGATCTTGATTAGGGATTGTATGATTGAATCTGATTGGTCTGATGAGAGAAGGTCACGAGATCGTAAGCATGCGATTCAAAGCAATCACATCAGAGAGATCAGTGGACTTGGATATGTCCTTTGAATACGTTTCTTTTGTCCAATGTCTCTCAGCTCCAACATAGTTTTTTTTGTGGGCGGAAGGTGTGCACATGAGATAGTATAGAGCAGTTGTGATGGCTGCTGCTGTTGTACCGTCCCTACAGTGTTGTATAGAAGCGGCGTATTTACTTTATGAAACCCCGAACGAGTCGGGCCCGTTTTGGTGACTTTATCTAGGCAATGCGAACAGTTTATATAAACGTGAGTTGTGATGGTATACAACCACTAATCCTATATTCTGATCCTAAGATAGAGTTGGCGCAGATATTGTCGCGTCTTCTCTACGAGCCAAATTGCCGATGAGCCAGACGAGTGACAGTGGCGAAGAATTACGCTACATGTTCGGCTGATGGATGAAGCTGTCTAGTAAAAACAGTTGAGCCATGGAGCACAAAACGACTATCGCTAGGATTGAGCAGTGTTAACAACGCCCAACTAGGGGTAAATCACTATACCATAAGGAACATCATAGAAAAAGTGTAAATCAGAGGCATTCAAGTAGTATAACAAGGACCGCTAACCCGAAATGCAGTCCTTTCGCGGCGCCCAACCTGACAGGCAACCATTGAGCCGAATGGATAGGTTGTTCCTGCACATACCAGTTTAGAGCCTTTAAATGGAAAACCCCCAGTCATAGATATATTCTGACATAGGCGCACACGCTACATGTTCTTCCCCACCTTAAAACCCCCTACAAAATGACTGTCCTACGACTCTGCCTGCGCACGGGAACTTGTAGCGCACGGGATCAATTTAGTTCCCTAGTAACACATTATGAATCAACTCTGGTAGTTACCTGATATCACATATGTTCAGTGGAAATCTGTATAGTGGTGTACTGGCTGTAAGGGACAAAGCTTTTGGCTGCCATCCTGCGACGGGTGTTGCGCAGATTTCATCGCGGCAGCACCTCCAGAAGTTCTACCCAGTTAAGAAGACAGTCAACTTCAACGCAGAAGAGCTAGTGTATAATTGATCTACGACTCTTGCTACTTTTGTATGCTCATAACGTAGTTATCATTGTATGTTTCATACTCTTCTCCGCATGTCCGCGATTTGACTGGATCTTAGGAAACGCCTAAGAGTCACTCTCAAGCTTTCCTTCTGTGGGCCAGCGGCGGTAAATTCCTCTTGCGCAGCCGGCTCCACTGAAGCCACAATACATTCCTCATTTAGCGACTCCGGCGTGGGCGCGCCAGACCGGCTAGAGTAGTGAGATCGTCTATCTAAACGAGGAACTGGATTATGTCGACACAGCACCATGACTATACACATATCTAGAGGCAGAGTTGTTGATGAGAACAGTCGCACGGAATCTATAAACGGGTTGCGAATAGTCTTCAGTCGATTCAGCGGGGATTCGCAATGGAAAGTTCAGTGGGCTGTGACGTTCGGCTATTGTAGTAGTCTAATAGCGCTATGGCTCATCCTTCACTAGCAAGTTGGAAAGATCATCTAAAATTAGGCGCTGTCAGCTGCTTATCATAGGTCTCACCTTTGGTAAGCGACACGATTTTGAACCCGAGGAAATGAACGGGCTTCACGACACAGCATTGTGTATCGTGTTTATAGTACTTTTCAGTATTCGATATTGAACAGACATTCCACCCAATCCCAGATTCATCCTAGTAGTCGTTACAATGCGTAGATGTGTCCAAGACTCCCAAAACAAGCATGTTCATACAAGCACTCTTGTCAACTGCAGCTTTCGCAATGGCGCTCTCTTAACTACTGGAACCGTGTTTCTAGTAGAAGGAACACTATGGGCGTTTCAATATATCAATAACGATACTAAAGAGAGTTCACTGCCACAGCCCGGCTATCTTCTGCAGGTCTGTTCACTATCTCACCTGCAATCCTACGAAAGCTACCTTTCTACAGATTTACAGTGGTTATTTCTTGATAACACTCATCCTCCTCCTCTATTGCCTATCGTGTCGCATTTGGTATAAGTTCGGCATCAACTATGCTACCGTGTTCTCAGACGATCCTCACCACTGCCTGAACTGGATAGAAGCCGCTGAGGTTAGACCTGTGTTTTCTGAAGAACATTCGAGCTAACCGCAAGCAGCTGCCTTGCTGGAGCTACTTCCTCCTCGGAATCACTTTGAACATTAACTTTCGCTCGACGGGAAATGATAGTTTTTACCAATATTATCCAATTGTAATGATTGGCCTCTCTGTCGTGCTTTGGCTCACTCCATTCAACATATACTATCGTGCGAGCCGTGTGTGCTTACTTAATTCTGTCGTAAGCATTCAATATGAACTACGAAGCTGAATTGCACAATACTAAGAAATTCATAGTGGCGCGTGTGCCTGGCCGGAATATATCGCGTCGAGTGGTGGGACGTCTACGTTGCAGATATGCTATGTTCACTCACGTATAGTACTGGCGTAAGCTGCACTCCTTAGATCGCCATAGCTGTATCTGATGTGCGCAGAATGTTTCGTTGTTTTTTTGCCTCTATGCACGGAAGTGGACAGATCCTAAAGAATGCGACTCGTCTCATTCGCGCATGCTGGGCTTCATGACTACGCTACCAAGTGTATGGCGTGCTTTGCAGTGTATTCGCAAGTACTGGGACACAAACCATGAGAGCATCCATTTACTCAACAGCGGAAAGTACATTCTCAGTATATCATTCTACGTGTCGTTGAGTATCTACCGCACTCACGAAACGTTATCAAATCGCTGGACATTGATTGCTCTCGCTATCATCAATAGAAGCGTCAGCGGCGCCTGGGATGTTTGCCTCGACTGGGGACTCGGGAACCCAGGGGCTACGCACCCGTTTCTGCAAAGCGATCTCGGATTCACAGCCCCATGGGTCTACTATGTTGTGATTCTGATCAACACCTTGCTCAGATTTACTTGGATCCTCTACATTGCTATCCCGCAACAGCTGCAGCATTCTGCCATCACCTCATTTGGCATCTCTATCGGCGAAGTCTGTAGGAGAGGACTGTGGTCGCTTTTCCGCGTCGAATATGAGCATTGCAACAGGTTCAGGTCCAGCTGCATGGAGAAACAAGAAGCCTTGCGTCCTAGATGTCAGCCTCTTTCCGAGCTGGGGTTTATAAAGGCATCGGACAAATGCCATAGTTGTGCGCTACAACAGCGACGCCATGGCGCAATATGCAGCCATCCAAATGCGAAGATTCCTTGCATGGTTCTTGCAATACCCGAATGTGTTTTTTCTACTTCCCCTTGCTGCAGTGACGCTGAAAGAGAGATCCAAAGCGCACGACGATCGTAGCTTTTAAAATCTCGTATTCACGAGCCAAAATAGATTCAATAGAATGGCTGTAACGGGTCTAAAGCGGGTGAGTATGATTGATAAATCTTACAAGAGTGGGCAGATAGCGAACGTGAGAGCGAGTTACAAAACGTCAAAACAGAATGGTGATATGTCAAAGGTCAATTAAGGGTCGTTCGTGGCACCTAGAAATCACCAGACTTGGGAACAATCAATTCAACCTGGATTGATTCCTAACGACAGTGGCGAACAAACCAGCATGATATCTGTGCACGGCAGCACGATTAAGAAAATGAACTGTTTGTTACTATCGGTAGGAAACAATCCAGATTGAATTGATTGTTCCCAAGTCTGGAAATCACACAAACATCGTCAATCTGCACTTGCTGTGTCCATGAGGACCACGTGCGTGCCGATGCGAAAGCTTGGGCTCAATTGTCCGCACAGTGAGCTGCTAGATCAAGACATGACGCCAATAATGGCTGCACTAACGTACATCCCTTCGTAACGGAATAACTGCCGTAACGGACAAAACTACAGGTACTTTGACTTTGCAGCAACATCGTAGCCTGCAACCATCGTAAAAATCATATTGATCTACCCAAGTACATACCAGGGTTGATTCTGAGTCAATGCATACCCATCAATACAAAAATTACAATCGTGTAGATACCTTCCCGCCAGGCGCGCGAAGATAACTGCTTCATCCTAATAATGCGCCTCACGAGTTGTCAGACTATGAGGGGTTTTCTGATCAAGGATAGATTTAGATCACTGTGATAAAAGACTGTGATAATTGATATGGAGGAAATTGATTGTATTGCTATACGGATGTTTGCGAACAGTTTGTGCTATTTAAATCTGGCCAGTTTCCTAACGTTGCGGCCGCTCTTAGTGTAGGTGGTCAATGCTGCAACACCATCTCGGAACGCAACACCCGACTGCATCACCAAAACAGGAACCCACCAGTTTCAACGCGTAATATCTCCACAACCATGACAGCTATTGCAAAAGCCATTGCAGATATCGATTTGCAAGATGCAGAAGGTCAACTTTCATACCGCCAAGTCGCAAAAAAGTATGGAGTTCCAGTGTCAACTTTGACGCGCCGACACCACCGCCAACGCCAGTCCCGTGAAGCCGCCGCCAAAAACCATTCATTGCTCACTCCCCCACAGGAGGAACACCTTGTAAAGCATATACAGAGACTACCTGCCCACGCACTACCACCTTCAAGAGCTATGATCAAAAAATATGTCGCGGCACTTGCGCCATGGGAGCCATCAGATAGCTGGGTTACGCGTTTCTTGCGAAGGCACCGCGATGCTATTACCAACAAAACCTCCACGGGTATTGATCGGGATCGCTGTATAGCTGATAATAGAGAAGATTGCCGTAACTACTTCTGTCTCCTTCACGAAAAACTCGATAAATACGATATTAAGCCATATAATATCTACAATATGGATGAAAAGGGCTTTCTCCTTGGTATATGTTCACGGTCTAAGAGAGTCTTTTCAAGGCCTCTTTGGGATAAGAAGAAGGTGTCAGCATCTATCCAAGATGGTAATAGAAACTGGATTACAGTTATGGGTTGCGTCTGCGCTGATGGAAGCTGGGTAGATCCCGTCATCGTCTATCAAGGCAAGAGTGGGCTTCGAGATAGTTGGTTACGCGACCTTGAAGTAGGAAAACACCAGCTATTTTGCTGCTCAACGCCCTCTGGGTGGAGTAATAATGATATTGGGCTGGCCTGGCTTGAACAAGTCTTTGACCGCAAAACAAAAGAGAAGGCAAAGCGGGACTGGAGGCTTCTACTACTTGACGGCCACGGAAGCCACGTGACACCTTCCTTCATCGATTACTGCGATGCCCACCGGATTCTACTCGCTGTACTGCCTCCTCACTCCTCTCACCGGCTTCAACCACTCGATATTGCGGTGTTTGGGCCTCTGACTACTGCGTACGGCAAAGAACTGGATGAGTTCCTCCACCGCAGTCAAGCTTTGCTAGAAATGCAGAAAAGTGACTTTCTAGAGTTATTTTGGGCTGCGTATACATCTGCATTCACATCTGATAATATACTGAGCAGTTTTGCAGCTACAGGAGTTCATCCGCGCAACGCCGAAGTCGTCCTCAATCGTCTCGTTAGCTCCTCTCCGCCACCCAATACAGATATAGAAGTTGGAGACCATGGTGATAGAGATACATACAGACACCTCGTCAACTTGGTTGAAGCTGTGGCACCAGATACGTCTACAATTGCGGCAAAACGGGTGAAAGAGGCTTTCCATTCACTCCAAGTCAACAACGAGCTCCTACACCTTGAAAACGAGCAATTACGCCATGCAATCACCACTAAAAAACGCAAGAAAAAGCATAACAAGGTTTTGGATTTGCAACAACACCAAGAGTACCAGAGTCTGGCAGTTGTATGGAGCCCTCGGGCAGTCAGAGAGGCTAGAGAGCGTGACGCCATACAACAACAAGAAGAGGCGGCAGCAAAACTCCAAAAAGAGCAGGATAGAGAGGCACGTGCTGCTGCTGCCGCATGCCGAAAGCAGCTTCAAGCAGAGGCAAAGGCAGAGCGTGAGGTGGCCAAGATAGCAAGGGCAAAGGAGCGTGAGGCACGTGCCGCGCAGCTAGCTGCCGCGAGGGCACGCAAAGCTGAAGAACGCGCTGCTGCAACTGCAAAAAAACTTCGAGATACGCAAAACAAAGCTATCCGAAAAGCCTCATCATCTCAAAAGTCAAAAGTTACTAAGCGTGGTGGTGTTGCGGCTGCTCAAAGTAGTAGTAGTGTTGCGGAGCCAATCCCTAAGCCTCCGCCCAAAACCACCACGCGCGGCCGGAATATTAAGTTGCCGAAGAAATATGAGTAAATATAAATATACCGTATTACTGGCAGACTACACCAACAAAAAATCTGGTGATATCAGCTTTTGTATGGGGCTGTACAGCTTCATTTGTGTGGGTGCCCATATATACAGTCGGTGTTGCGTTCCGAGATGGTGTTGCAGCACTGACCACCTACAATAGTAAATTCGGGTGGGGGAGACGCAGCTTGAGGAACAGCGTCAACACGACTTCGCGAAGCCGCAACACGACGATGCTTTGTCGGATTTTTTGCAGCTTTGTGTGAGACTTCTCACTTGCTCTTGTTTAGTGTATCGCAACTTTTTTTGTGCGGTTGCAGCGTCGCGTTGAGCCTTTTTGAGCGCCCGGCTGGCAGCTTGCTCCACAGCTCACGCTTTTCACTCAGCGTCACACGTAATCTTGGCCTGTTGTCGAGCAACCTTTGCAGCTTCTTGAAGCAGATTTTTGTATGCTGCTGAGGCCGCTTTACTCTCTCTATCGTGAGCTTTTGGAGTTGTAGCTGCTCGGCTTCGTCCTGTTCTGTAGCTTTGCGCGCGCTCACGCTGGTGCTTCCTAAGACTCATGAAGACGGCGCCGCCATGCCAGTCCTCACCTTCCTGAACAGTTAGAGTTATCCGCTGCTTCGTCTGCTTCTTTTTGGTGTTGAGTTCGCGCTGTAAGCCGTCGTTCTCGTGGTGAAGGAGTTCGTTTTGTAACTGTAGAGAGTGTAATGAAGTCTTGAGCTGCTGGGCTTCAACTTTTGCTTTGTCAGCTACCGCAGCATCGAAAATCTTTCGCAGCTCCCTCCAGCTATCGCCGTCGCCATATTGCCGCAGTCCTAAAGCCTCATCTTGCTCCGAAGTGTGGTTGCTGAAGCGTTTCAGTACAGCATCCGCATCCATTGGCCACACGCCTGTAGCTTGAAAACTCTTCTTGATGAGCTCCAAGGTCATTGTAGAGCTCCACATGGGCCAAAAGTTACTGAAGAAGTCGCGTTTTGTGACGTTTGTGATGCCTTGCGATCGGTGGAGGTGGCGGTCGAGTTCTTGAGTGTAGTACTGCGAAAAAGGCCCGAAGAGCACGACGTCGAGCGGCTGCAAGCTGTAAGTTGAATTAGGTGGAAAGATGGCTAAGAGGATGCGATTGGCGTAGCAAAAATCTATGAAACCGGTCGTGAGATGGCTGCCGTAGCCGTCAAGGATGAGAAGCCTGTAGTCGCGGCGCGCTTTCGCCTTCGTGAAGCGATCGAACACCTGCTGAAGCCATGCCAAACCTATATTATTATTGCTCCATCCTGCCGGTGAGTTAGAGAAGAGAATTTGGTGTTTCTGGAGCTCCACGGCGTCCACCCAGCTCGATTGAATCCCCGATGAGCCCTGGTACACGAGAGCGGGCGGCAATGGCTCTCCAGAAGTGCATACGCAAGCCAGCAGCGTTATCCATTCACGGTTACCATCTTATACCGCTGCCTTGGCTTGATTTGAGCCCAAAGAGGCCCTGGCGAAGACTCTTTTGGAACGTTTTGAGACGCCGACGTAGAAGCCTTTCTCATCCATATTGTACGTGTTGCGAGCGTCAACACTGTGCTCTTGCATCTTCGAATGCAGCATGTCGAAGTGAAGCTTGTAATTGAATCGTGAGTCAGCTTTGCGCCTGTCACGATCAATTCTGGGGCTCAATTTGATGGTAAGCATGTCCTTGTGGCGATGGAGAAAGCGAGTAACCCAGCTTTGGGAAACTTCACACTTCACAATGGTTTCTGCGAAATTTGCTATCATCTTTCGTGTAGGTGGCAAGCCGCGCCTTGCGCATCTTTCTATGTATAGCACAAGTTCATGCTCTTGTTGTGGGTTGAGTAATTGCTGACGCTTTCCTTTGATTGCATAGGTGCTCTGTTTCCCTTGGTGCCGCCGCGATAACGTCGTTCGATCAACACCGAACATTTTTGCGATTTCGCAATACAAGAATTTATCTCCAGCTTCATGCGATTCTAAATGTTCAATCGCTTCTTGAATGGGATCCATGGTGGTGGAGTTATGACGCGTTGAAGTTGGAAGCAGCTCAATGTTGTGATGTTCGGGTGGCTCGTTACGCGCACAGGCACGGTAGCATGGCCACTCACTTATCACTCACGTTAGTTAATAATAACGTACTCCATGGGCGAGTGAAACACTTTTGCCAAGCCCTCACCATAATTACTACCCTACCCCAATGTCGCATCAGCAACAGCGATTAGAGCTCTTTACTGAACATCAGATACAGCTTGCTCTTCAAACTCTTAAACAAGACGCAACTCTCTCTTTACGACGCGTTGCAGCTATCTATAACGTCACTCTATCAACACTAAACCACCGACGCGCAGGACATCCTTCACGCGCAGATTGTACATCCAATTCATATAAACTAACTATGTTTGAGGAGTAACGTAAGTACTAAGCGAGCCGTCCAACCAAGCGAACCGTCTACCCTGCTAACAATCTGCGCCTTCACCGCAATATATATTATCAATACAACAATACAATATAACATAGTAGTTACAGACTATTAGCTACTACTAGTAGCTTGCTTCTTGCACGTTCGTGAGTTATGACCAGTCTCCCTGCACTTTGTACAGCGCGCTGAAGCCTGACGGCTGACACCTGATCGAGCCTTCCCTTGACGCAATTCTCCCTCAATCTGTTGCTCAACCTCCTTTTGAGCTATTATTTCTTCTTGCTCTGCCTTTGTAAGCGTCCCACGCTTCTGAATCCGCTTCTTTTTACGAGCTCTGCGCGATGTTGCTGCTTGGTTAGCTCGCTCAAGGCTGACAATTCGCTCGCGCACCCAGCAGCGCTGATCCCCTGGATCAAAGTAACCCACTCGCGATTGCCAGGCTGAATAGCCTTAGGTCTAGAGCGTCTCCCAGAGCTAGTAACAACTAGCTGAACTGAAATCTTGCCTATCTGGAAGCCAGTCTCGTTAAAGTTGTGCGTATCCTCGTCACAGACGCCGTACTTGGCCTTTATACGCGCTACTAGCTCGAACCAGGTCTGAATAGCTTGTGCATCCCCACAGAGAGCTCTCTGGCGATCATATAGTCGATTAAATCGAGTTTTAAGGCTTTCTATTCGCTTGACAAAGTTCTTTGGCCAGTCTCTGCTAACCTGGCTAGCGCCACGCTCAGTGAGCAGCTTATCCGCGATATCTCGTACAGCGCCTAGGTAGGGGGAATATCCGCGCGAATCCAAATCAAGTATATACTCAGTAACCACCTCCTCTTTCAGTTTGCTGAGCTTCTTTGAGTTAGGCTCACAATCGTGTCGCGCAGCGATTCCAGCGCGTCGGTCGCGTAGCGTTAATCAAGAGACGTTAAACGTTTATACGGCTAGCCGCTCAGACTGAATCTGCTGTTGATTAATATAATAGATAGCCATATTGATATTTGCCTCGTTGTAGACCGATTAAACACGATTTGGTGGAGCCATTGTTATTTGAAGGTGACGCGTTACGGAAAATTAGCAGGGTGGACGGTTCGCTTAGTACTTACGTTATGTGATTGTTGAGCATATACTTGAGCTTTTTACGCGCAGATTTTCCCATAGGCTCGGAGATGTGGCTAATATGGCCAATTCCTTGCGCGCTGAGCGCAATCTAGACCAGGTTGGACAAAACTGGCCCAGTACGTTCGTCAAACGTCGATCTGAGCTAGTCACGCGTTTCAATCGCAAGTACGACCACAAGAGAGCCCTATGCGAGGATCCTAGAACTATCCAAGCCCGGTTTGACCTAATAGCCAACACGAAAGCCAAGTATGGTATCAAGAACGACGATACGTACAACTTTGACGAGACGGGCTTTATGATGGGCCAGATTGCCCCTGGAGCAGTTGTTACAGCTTCAGAGAGACGTGAAATGCCAAAGACTGTTCAGCTTGACAACAGAGAGTGAGCAACGGTCATCCAGGGCATCAATGCGACCGGGTGGACCATTCCGCCCTTCATCATCCTCAAGGCGCGCCACCACCTCTCAAGCTGGTACAAAGACGGCGATATACCCCAGAACTGGGTTATTGGGGTCTCTAGGAATGGTTGGACGACTAATGAGCTTGGTCTTGCGTGGCTAAAGCACTTTAATGAGCATACAAAGACGAAGAAGGTTGGCGTCTACCGTCCGCTTATAATTGACGGCTATGAGAGCCACAACTCGCTAGATTTCCAAAAATACTGCAAGGATAACTTTATTGTTACTATTTACATGCCTCGGCACTCGCCCACCTCTTACAGCCACTTGATGTGGGCTGTTTTGCCCCTTTGAAGCAGGCCTACGGACGCCAAGTCGAAGCGCTTATGCGCAGCCAGATCAGTCACGTCACAAAACAAAAGTTCTTGTCTTGCTTTAAGCGCGCTTTTGATACCTCATTTACCTTTAGCAATGTCCAAAGAGGGTTTTGAGGGTCTGTATTAGTCCCATTTGACCCAGAACGGGTCATATCCGCCCTTGATGTCCAGTTACGCACTCCATCACCCCTACCCGTCAACAACCAGCCTTGGGTGTCACAAACCCCCAGTAATATCCTAGAATTAGAGTCTCAATCGACAATAGTGAAGCAGAGGATTCAAAGATATACGAATAGTCTGCCAACGTCTCTTGTGGAGGCCTTTGAGAAGGTCTCAAAGGGGGCAGCTATTATCGCGCACAAGTTGGTATTGGCGCAAAAGGAGATAGCTGAGCTTAAGGCAGCAAATGAGGCCGCAACGCGACGAAAATCGCACAAAAGAAAGCGGATTCAGGCAGAGGGGATCTTAACAGTTGAAGATGGGACGCGCTTGGCCACTCTTCAGGACTTTGGGGTGCGTAGTGATGGAAAGAAGTCAAAGAAGCGGGTGCGCGCTGAAGTGGGTGAACCATCTCAATGACGGTATGGACGGTGCAATAGGACTAGGCATAATGCGCAAACGTGTAAGAAAAGCAGCAGAAGTAGTCTCTAAGTGATATTCTGTATTTTTTTGCACTATACAAGGCTAAAGTGGGCTTTTTTGGGCCATAATGTGGTGATTTTGGTGGGGACTTGGCAAAAGTGTTCCAGTCGCCCATGTGTTCTACTCGCCCGTGGGGTACTTTAATCCCAACTTGTTGATATATTTTGGAATTTTACCAAAACTTATGACTAATTCGCCCTTGATATTGAAGGAATTAACTCCTATCTAACAACAGGAGTCAATTTCACTCTAAGATCGGGCTTCTCCCAGAGAATATAAACTTTCTGTTTAGCCCAGTCCTCGAAACCAGGCTCTAATGCAATATCAAAGTTCCAAAGTAGTCTTCCCATGATAAGACGCATCTCGGCGTACGCCAGACTAAAGGGGGACTAGATCAGCCTACTTGTAGGTATATAAGCGGTGAATACAGACATACCTTTTACCTATGCAATTTCGCGGTCCGAAGGAAAAAGGGTTAAAATGTTTCCGTTGATCGCCAGCAAATCTTTCGTATTGCTCTGCAGAACTGTTTTCTTTGCTAAGCTACCTCTCTGGCGAAAACAATTCCGGATCCTTGAAACTGTCGCTGCTATAATTGTAAGACCAGTGGTTTACTCCTACAGTTGTTCCCCCAGCCACGAACTTCCCAGCTATCACCTCACCACTGGGTGGAGTGGTTCGAGGAAGAGTCACTGAGAGTGGCGGATAAACTCGTAGGGCTTCTTCTAGTACAGCATTGAAGTATGGTAGCCTACTCAGAGACTCGGCATTCATGTCATCTTCTAACGCGAAGGAGGTTCGGATCTCAGTGGTTACTTTGTTATAGGCGTCTGGATTTCTGGCCAAGTAAAAAACGCATCCAGCGAGCACAGTAGCGGCTATTTAATCGATTAGTTATATTCTTGAAAACTGATAAATCATAGGACTAACTCGTTTCACTGCCTGCAATGATCAATACCTGCGCGTTGTCCAAAATTTCCTGCTTTGTCAATCCCTTCTCGTCATTTGCTCGGAGAATATGTGTCACTAGAAATCAGATCAATAAATATACATCCGTTAAAGCTACGAATAGAACTTACTAATGTCAGGCCTATCAGTTTTTATCTCCATTCTCTCCTTTGCTTTTTGAGCACAATATTCGTACTGTTGTTTCCAATTGTCGTTTTTAAGATGAAATAGCGGTTTAAGAAGTCTTTGAATGCCAGGAACTCGTAAAATCGCCTGAAAAAAGCAGGGTTCTTTGACACCTCCAAAGACCCATTGAATCCACGGGTGTAACTCGCCAGTTTCCAGGCAGCCAAAAGACTTACCAAAGGTTAAATCACCTATAAGATCGAACGTGACAAAATTGAGCCTGATCTATTTATTAGTAGTGAACTCATTTTTTCGTATAGCACAGCATTACCAACGAACAATATCAATTCCTACTAATCCCTTATCTTTTATCCGGATGTGAAGCTAGTAATCATATTTGTTAATAAAAACAGTTGTTAATAGAAAAATCTTGACTTACCTGTGAAATCAAAAGATCCACGTGGTATTTCATTAGATACTCCTGAGCTTTCAGGGTCTTCTCAGAGAAGGCAGGACCCATGACTCGGCGGAATCGTTTATGATCTACAGATAAATAGATGTTAGATATCACCTTTTTACTGTCTCAACCCATTACCTTCTAAATCTGCTGTCACCTGATATTAACTTGCGTTAGCTAATATACAGCGCTCAGCTGCATAAGACAACTTACGATTGAAACCGTCTCACCAACATTTGTATACCAAGTCTTGTCTTTTTCAAAAGAGCCTTTGGAAGCAACTACACTAGAGGATCGATGGCCTGAGGGAAGTCAGAATGGGTAGAGTACAATAGAAGGTGCAACAACCATAGATATCCTGCCAAGCATTGCCTGAAGAGTATGAAAGTTCATCTGGTGCAATACGAACGACTGGACCATATTTCTCGTGAAGAGTTTTCGTTAGAAATGGAAGATCTCCACGGAATTGGTAGTAGATACTGCAATCATGATCAGTCCTGCATCATCGTGATGAGAACGGCCGAAGGGAAATTCACTAGTAGAGGCGAGAAGCTCTGCCGATCACAGGACCCGGATATGAGCGCAGCGGATGCAAGAGAAGATTGTATGTTATTTTACAAAGTATGAGTGATGGTACCTAGATAGATCGAATTTTGATCAGCTGTACTTGTGAAATGTGATACCGGACTTAAGATTTCACCAACTGTAAGGGTATGCACGTACCAATGAGCCTATAAAACTAAGCAAAAGAGTTATATTCCAAAATGAACTGGGCCTTGAAATTAGGCCCAGGTTGTTGAAAAACATCTGTAATGCGTATAAATAATTGGAAAAGAGGGTTGTCGAATCTTTACTCCGGAAGCTTGCGACTATGTTATCGTTGTGGACAGCCTCCTAGTATGCAGTAGCGGTATGTAATGTCCTAGGTAGAAAATGCTACTTTTTCAATCGTCCTTGCAACAGATACTAATCAGTGAGTTCAGAATTTGGAGAAGTGCCAAGACATTGTTCCCCTACGATAACAAGGCCCCGCCCTGGATCGGCACATCCCAAAACGGCAATGCCGTATACCGTTTTTAGCAAAACTGGAGTCTAGAAACTAATCAAGCTAATCTAGTTAGTGCAATTATACCATAATTGGCTCTCATCAGGTAGCAAGACTACTTGATTCAACTCGCCAAAGTACTATGTAATAGCATCTAACCCCAATTTTAGCACATTTCCCCGACTTCACCTTTGTGAACAAGTCACAATGAATCGGCCAACTTTGTGCGAGCTTACCATCAAGACATTCCTTAACCCTCTGAGTGTGGTGGCAATCGCTATACTTCTCTTCAGCTATATTTCGAATGTTTTGTTCAGATTGCTGCGACATAAGAAGAAGTTTCCTGTCTTTGGCGATAAGCATGACTCTACGAGCTTTCGCGACGTAACAAGAGATGCCTACAAAAAGGTTGCGGCCCGAACACCAAACAAGATTTTAGATAAGTGTTAACTAAAGATTTCAGCACCCAAACACATTTTATACTCTACCAACAGAGCCAATCAACAATGTCGTTGTTCCGATCAAATATGTTCCTGAAATCAAATCTGTTCCTGAAATCAAATCTGTTCCTGAAATCAAATCTGTTCCTGAAATCAAATCTGTTCCTGAAATCAAATCTGTTCCAGAAACCAAATTATCGTTCATTGAACATAACTACGCTCGATTCATTGGAAAGCATACAACAGTCATCACTCAGCGCGACCACCAACTCATCGAGAAAGGGTACCCAAAAGGCCAACGATTAATAGAGCATGCTCTGATTGATAGCATCAAAATTGACTTGACCCGGTTTCTCGGTCATACAATGTTCGTCATGCAAGAAGAAGCTAGTTGGGCGTTGCAAGACATATTTGGACATTGTCAAGGTAGTCTACTCACTATTACTAAATGACAGTGTTCTAAACAGATCTGTAGATTGGACATCAATCCACTTATATGCAAACGCATTAAGAATAATTTCCTTCGTATCGGGTGAGCTTCGAACCCTAGTGTCTCTATCTCGTGAACGCTTGCTAAAAAATCAAAAATAAAGGACGTGTATTCATTGGCCTACCAATGAGCAGAGATGAGCGGTGGCTCAAATCGACGATAGAGTTCACTGTGGATACTTTTCTTGGAGGCAAGAAGTTGTCTGGCTATCCCCGGGTTTTCTGGCCAATTTTGGAGTACTTCCTGCCAGAGCTTCGCAGAGTTCGGTGGCATTACAAGAACGTTAAGGACTTATTGCAGGTAGGTTTATTGACTAAGCCAGAATGTCGTGATCATTGCTAATCAATACCTTACAGCCTCTTCTTGAGGCACACCTACGGGACATGGAAGATCCGGACTTCAAGCGTCCGAAAGATATGCTCCAATGGGGAATAGACAACTCCAATGGCAATGAGAGAAACATCTGGTGGCAGACTATGTTTCACTTGAAGATCCCAGTTGCCGCGATCTATAGCACTGGAATTAGTGTACGTTGCTAAGATATCTAATGAAGCGTTGGTCATTATATGAACTATGCTAAAGTGATTAGCTTTACCATATATTGTTCGACATAGCCGCACTTCCAGAGACCCATGAAATTCTACGGCAAGAAATTGCCGAAGTTGAAACGAAATACGGTTGCCCCCTCCCTAAAGTGGGGCTCACAAAACTTCACAGACTTGATAGCCTTATGAAAGAATCACAGCGTATGAATCAGTTGAACATTTGTAAGTGGCGAGTAATTTTTCATGTATTTTTATTCACTGCACTGAAGAGAAACAAGTATATCTTATTAGAAAGGCATTGTCACATGAGAGGCTAACAAGATGTTTGGTATAGTGACAATGACGCGTAAGGTAATGGAAGATATGAAATTTTCTGACGGCACCATAATCCCTAAGGGAATGTTCATCGGTGTAGCTTCTGGAGCAGTTAACAGAGACGCGGAAATATTTACTAATCCAAACGAGTTTGATCCTTGGAGATTCTACAAACTACGACAAATGCCTGGAATGGAAAACCAGCATCAATTCGTATCCACAGGGTAAGTTCTCTCCCCAATAAGGGTGGATCTTTCCATGAATGTATACGCTAACATATTTTTTAAATCTTATAGGAGCATGAACTATAATTGGGGCCATGGATCCCACGCATGTCCAGGGCGCTTTTTCGGTAGCAATGAGATTAAGATCGTTGTTGTTGATTTTCTCAAGGATTTTGAACTCAAACTACTCCCTGGCGAGAAGAGACCTGAAAATAATTGTTGGGGAATGGAATTTCGTCCCGATTTTGGAGCGCAAATGCTAATTAGAAGATGATAGCTTTGAGGCAATTTGAAATATAAAGTGGTTCACAAGCGAGCGGGCCACTTTTGACGAGCGCGTCGATGTCGACAAAATATCACGCACTGTTATCACAGTTAATAAAATATCATGGTATACCAATTTATTCATTAGAACTACCGCTATCACTAGAACTATCTACTTCAACTGCGAATGTACAGGTGTTGTGTCCAGCCTGCTTGCAACGTCCCCACAGCCTCTCTCCTCGCACCCTCCTCAACGCGCTCTCACCGTCGCCACGACTGCTACCCGCCTGTTCAGCTAATACTTCTTGTACCTTGCCTATAGTAAGAGTCTCTTCTGTCCGTATGTATCGCCGCTTCTGTCTCTTATGCTTATTTGCCTTGTCTAGAGCCTCTTGAAGGCTGCTCATTTTCTCCGTCACAAGCGTCATCTTATGTGCCATTTGCTGAGCCCCCTTACTTGACTGCGCAACCTGCTCGTCAAGTTAGTTTGCAGAAGACCCAGGGCAATTTATTACTCTTTATCTAAAGAGAGCACTTTGAGCCTCGACTTCGTGGGCGTTGCGTGGTATCTGCGTCTCCTAGGCGTCTTCCCGTCGCGGTGATTGTTTTGGTGTCTGCACCACCACATCAAGCTTCGATAGCACAGCCTGTGGGTCATTTGGGACTATACCAGCGGCTCTAAAACCAGCTTGAATATTCTCCTTCGTGATGGACTGCTCAAAAGCAGCCTTAAAGGCTAGTAGGAGGGTCTCCTTACTGATATAGTTGGTGCGGTTGCGTGCCAAGCCTGAAACAGCGTCACCATACTTGCGCTTCAACGGCGCAAAGCAAGCGACATCAAGAGGCTGCAACAGGTGCGACGAGTGTGCGGGCATGCAGAGAAGAATGATATTCTTCTCCTTGCAAAGATCTTGAAGACCGGCCGAGCAGTGCCTCTCATGGCCGTCGATAATGAGCTGTCGATACCTACCCATAATGCAGCTCTTTGTATGGGTATCAAAGTGCTCTAGCCACGCAAGAGCAAGCCGATTGTTCGTCCGGCCATTGTGACTAACTTTAAGGACCCAATCGGTAGGTAGGTTCTTAAACCAGACGTTGATAAGCACCTTGCCCGCAAAGATGACAAAGGGTGGTAGCCGACGACCCGACACGCCCACGCCTTGGATCATAGTAACCCACTCCCGGTTGCCTGGCTGTATCCTCTTCTTTTTGCCAGATCTTTCGGACTCTGTGATAACTAACTGTGATAAAATCTTGCCCATCATAAAGCCAGTTTCGTCAAAGTTATAGATATCGTCGTCTACAATACCCCACTTCTGCTTCGTCGCCTCGACTAGATCAAACCAGCGCTTAATAGCTGCTGGATCCTCGCAGGCAGCTCGCTGGTAATCATAAGGAAGGCTTCAGCGGGTTTTGAGCTCAGGATTTCGCTTAACGAAGTTGTCAACCCAGTTCTTGCCAACAGGGTTGCTGGCGCGCTCATGCAGGAGTTTATCAGCCATTGCTCAAACTTCAGCCTTCGTAGGCGCAAATCCTCGCGCAGACTCTTCCAGAATACGCCTAACTATAGCCTCCTTTTCTAACTTATTTAGGCGCTTTGAGTTCGCTTCACAGTCGCGTCGGGGGCGCTTTCCAGCGCGTTGGTCAAAAAAAGTACTTCGAGGGACGTTATAGATTGAGAGAGCAAGTTTTTGGCTTTGAACACGTTGCGATTGGATATCAAAAAGAGCGAGCTGAAGATCTGCTTCAGTATAGGAAGTTTGAGCAGTGTGTTGTTGAGACATTACGCGTTATAGTGTCAACGTTTACGCGCTGGTGAGGCGTGTCCGACTCGCTTGTGAACCACGTTAGACCTTTCCAGATGTTCTGGTTTTCTAGTAGATATTTGGCCGTAAAGGCAGGCGTAGTAGTAACTACCTTATTCCCCTTTGGGGACAGCGCGACTGAGGCGACTACAGGCGACTGTTGTCAGATTTGATGCTTGTGGGCAATGATTGAAGATGGTCCAAGATGATTCCATTGATCTGCTATGTACCATCTTCGTTTATTTATGGTGTATAGCTGTTGCTTTTTATTGTTGAGGTCGTGCATCCTTGTTACTGTGACAGTGGCTTGTCGCTTCGGCTCAGCTGAAGTCATTGCTTCTGCAGCCTTGTATAGGCTGCAACACCTCGCATAGCATCGGCTGGGTTCCGCAGCGTAGGGTGCTGTTATCTGACAGCGACATGTTATATTTTTTCTCTTGCGACAGCTGGCTTGGCTCATAATCCACCAGATGGGTTTCCATCTGACAATTGTACACCTCCTTTAGAGGTAAAGGCTTGGTTGAAGGCGTTTCTTAGCCTAAGGACGTCAAAAGCAGCAGGGGCTCCTTGGTTGACTAGGACTAGCTGCCTATCCTTTAAACTAGGCTTTGCCTTTTGAGGTGTATTCTTCTGTACAACAGTCCACTATTGCTCCTTGTTTGCTGCCGCGACTGTAGCGTACGATATATGCTGAGGCGGAGCAGCTATCTCTATTTTCCTGTTGCTGGCTTGGTCGCGCAGGAGTAGGTTTCTCAAGACGGCGAACTTTGTCTCTAAGCTCCTTTGAGACGTTAGAAAGTGAGGAGATTTGATCTCCTAGAATCGCAGAGTTTTTCTTGTTCAATCTGCCGTTTTCGGTGAAGTCTTTAAAGACTTCAACTAGGTCTAGCAGACTAGTCTACCGGGTTGGATCGTTTTGAGCCAAGTTGGCTGCTTGGGTTACTAGGTTTCTAGCAATCTCTAGGGCCTCTTCGATAGAGGCTGCCTTTGGTGTTTCACCCACTACGGGGTATCTTGGTAAAGCTTCCACAAATGGAGAGAAATTACTTCTTGTCCTTGTGTGGGTGGGCCTAGGAGGCTCCTCTGGCTGCCTAATAAAGCAGGGGGTATAGGCCTTCTCACCCATCTCAACTTCTCGATTATTATCCATTAGTCGTTTATTGTTTCCTCCAATGTCTCTAGAGGCAGGCATTTTTTATTATTTTTATTGTTTTTTGGGTTTGGATTTCTTGTTGTATTTGAGCTTCGGCTAGCTCCTCGGTTCCTATTGGCTCTTCTAGCCTTGGCATCGAGGCCTAAGCTTTTGAGAAAAAATTCTCACAGGCGTGAGGAGTAGAGAAAAATATCTCTCTATTCTCTCTACTGCGCAATAGCGCCTTGGCTGCAGGTTTTAGAAGTGGTGTTAATCGATTCCTCCTGGTCAGTTCTCTTAGTTCTGGTGGTCACTAAGCAGTTTCCAGAAAACTCGAAGTTGATGCCCCACCATTGGGGCCGAGTCCCCTCTCTCTCTTTTCCGCTAGACCCCCTACTACCCCCCGTTACACTAGGCTACGAGCCTCACCTCGATTTAGATAGCCCCTCCCCCACCTACACCAAATTGATAAACCCACGTAGCTACCCGCAGGCTTTTAGCCTGCACGTCTTATATAGCCCTCGGGCTGAAACAGGACGTTAATCAACAACAACAATAATAACGTACCTCACGGGTTCGCGGTCCACTTTTGCCAAGACCCCACCAAAATATCTACTACCCACAAATGCTACAACAACAACAGCAGTTACAGCCTTCTAGGGAATGTCAAATACAGCTTGCTCTTCAAGCTCTTAAACAGGACGCGAATCTCTCAGAACGACGCGCTGCAGCTCTTTATAACGTCTCTCGAACAACACTACGTCAAAGACGCGACGGACGGGCTTCACAAGCAGATCGTAGGTCTAAAACAATGAATCTATCTAAGCTTGAGGAGGACGTGGTTGTTCAGCATATACTTGATCTTGGTTCATGTGGATTTCACCTAGGCTCGCAGATGTGGCTGATATGGCTAATTCTGTCCGCGCTGAGCGCAATCTAGGCCAGGTTGGCCAAAACTGGCCCAGTACATTCGTTAAGCGCCGCCCTGAGCTTCAAGTGAATTTTAATCGTAAGTGCGACTACAAGAGAGCCCTCTGTGAGGACCCGAAGGCTATTCAAGACTGGTTCGGCCTAGTAGCCAATATGAAAGCCAAGTATGGTATCCAGGACGACGACACGTACAACTTTGACGAGACGGGCTTTATGATGGGCCAGATTACTCCTGGAGCGGATGTCACAGCTTCGGAGAGACGTGGACGACCAAAGGCTGTCCAGCCTGGCAATAGAGAGTGGGCAACGGTCATCCAGGGCATCAATGCGACCGGGTGTGATAGGCTAGAGCCTAGTTGGTGTGTTGTACCTCGATGGAATCTCGGCCTGCTCCTAAAATCCGGATGCCACCTAGAGCTCCGAGTCTCGCCGAGACTCGGTGCGCTCTGACCGACAACCGGAGCGACTAGGTCTTATCGACTCGATTGTGCAGGGGCAGCTAGCACTGTATATAGATAGCTACGTAGCTCAGAAGCTCAGTTCTCTATCGAATACAATCTTGTTACCAGGCATCGGCAACCTTTGCGCAGCCTCTCACAGTAGTAGCCTTATAATAGGCCTTTTTGAACGCTGGTAGGAAGGTTTCTTTGCTGATATGGTGGATGCGATTGCGTGCCAAGATCCAGATAGCGTCGCTGTACGCGCGCTTCAACGGCAAGAAGCAGCCTACATCAAGAGGCTGTAAGAAGTGCGACGAATTGGAAGACATACAGAGAAGGATTATCTTCTTCTTTTCGTAGAGATCTCGGAGCTTCACTGAGCAGTGACTCTCGTGGCCGTCAATAATGAGCAGCCTATGTGTCCCCACAGGGCGCGCATGAGAATCGAAGTGACGAAGCCAGTCAAGCGCTAGATCATTGTTCGTCCAGCCATTAGGACTAACTTGAATCACCCAGTCGCGTGGCAGGTCCTTTGTGAACCAGGTAGAGATCAGAACCTTGCCTGTGAAGATGAGTGAGTGAGTGAGTGAGTTGTATTTAACGTCTATATATAAAGCCTCCCTTGGGGCATGTAGACGGGCCATGCCTATAGCTTGCCGTACTCTGCTGTTACACGGGGTCTGGATCTATACTTCTCTTGCCGGGTCCCACACCAAGGCCGGTGAGCTTTACGCTAGTGTTCCGTGAGGTTGTCTGGCGATTCGTAGTGGAAAAGAGTTATGGATGTAACCGGGGGTTTTAACAAACACTAATCTATATTGCTATAGACTAACGAGTAACAATCTTGTTAAGTAAAGTAACTAGTAAGAAAGTACAATTTGAGTTGACCACAACGAGAGTAAATAATGAAATCCATCCATCCTTATGTCCTCATTGCTTTCGTCCTGCCATCTCTTCATGCACTGCCATCTCAGATGGCCGGCCTTGGCGAGATGGCACATCACGTTGTCAAAGTGTAGGGTGCTGCTTGTTCTACTATCGACTCAGAGGTAGAGGTCTCTGCNGAGCCTTGTTGTAGATAAGCTACTCAGCTATTCTACGACAGAATCCGGATGCGCAGTCCACACCCGGACTCTGCGATCAATCAAGTCTATAGTCGATCTATCAAGACTATAATCTGTCAAAGTGTAGGGTGCTGCTTGTTCTACTATCGACTCAGAGGTAGAGGTCTCTGCCTTCTACTTGTCCGTAGTAGACTCAGAGCCAGCTTGATCGAGAGATTCTAGAGAGAGAAGATATGTGCTAGGGGAGAAACACTAATTGATTGATCGTTGGTAGTGTGAATTGATCTTGTGTGAAGTGCTCTGTCTTCTATCTACTTGCTATCCTACTACTATATATATTAGCTAGAATAGATTCTAGAAGAGCCTATCTAGTAGTAGCTTGCGTAATCTATAGCGTCATAGATAGATGTCTATTGATCGATTATAGTCTTGATAGATCGACTATAGACTTGATTGATCGCAGAGTCCGGGTGTGGACTGCGCATCCGGATTCTGTCGTGGAATAGCTGAGTAGCTTATCTACAACACACATCACGTGACCTCGAGCCCCGCGGTGATCCGTTACCTTCTGACGCGGAGCTTTGTGGCACCATAACCACTCGTGCTCTCTCGTTCCTCTTGTCCCGCGTCAAGGAGAGCCCCTTTCTTGTTATCTCTGTAACAAGTAAGCGACGATAGGACACGAGCTGGACAAGAAGGGAGAAGCCCAGTCGCCCGAAAGCCAGCTTGGATGTTCTGCTGCGTGAATACTGTCGGCCGG
>NRSV01000153.1:0-14144 GCA_002286855.1 Bipolaris cookei
CACCACAAGAAGCTCAGCTAGAAACACCCTGGGAGTCTAAAACCCCTAGCAATTCGTACGAATTTGGATCACAGTCGAAGCTTGTGAGAGATCCTTTCGTACGATCACCAACTGCTGCACAAGAAGGCTTCTCAAAGCTTATTAAAGGAGCTGAGGAGATGCTACATGAGAATGTGCTTATGAAGGCCCGCATACGAGAGCTTGAAGAGCAATTAGCTGAGGTAACAAAGCGCCGAGGGCGTAAAAGAAAGCGAATTCAGACAGGCGGGACACTAGACTTTGGTGCAGGAGCATCGCAGGCAGCTGAAAATGCTGCTACTGGTCGTACGGCATCAAAGAAGGCGGGTGGTGGGGGTAGTCAAGAAAAGGCTCTACCAGGTCAACGGCACTGTGGAACCTGTGGGAGAGTGGGCCATAACGCCCGTACGTGCCAAAAAGATGTAGAAGAAGATTCTCTATCAGATACAAGTGAGTTGTATAACGCATCTATAGCTAGTGTAGAGTAATTCGAGTTTTCGTACATGAAGTTCGTGATGCCAAGAAAAAGTGTCCGGCTCGGTGGTGTGTCCGGCTCGGTGGTGCTTTACGTTATACCTTATAATCTGTAAAACTAAGACGAAAGTAATGAATAAAAATGACAACGCAACCGTAATATCAATATTAGCTAGCTGCAATTATCATGTCAGAAGTGGCATATCGGGCCTTCGATACCGCAACATATGCAACCCCGTCCGCTCGGATGTTGTTCATTTTGAGTATGACATGATGGTGATACAAGAAAACCACTCAGTGAGAACAATGAACCATCTTCGACTTAGGACTACGAGCATAAGCAATCTAATGATTTAGGTTCTAGTATGCACAGAGAGATCAGCTTCTAGATCCTCAGCTTATTTTTGTTTCTGCACAGCGCGCTCGCTATTTCTGCTTCCGCACGGTCCGCTCATCACTTTCACAGTAAGCTGATTACCCTTTCAACAAGATCAGCTTACACCATAACATGCAGAGTCTTTAGACTAGCGACTTAGACTCGTCAAGTTTTCATTCTCTCTAAGGAAATCATTCACCATGCAGTAAATGTAAAAAATAACAAGCGTTATAATTTGTAATTGAATAGGCATGTGTCACGTACATGCAACTTTACCAGATCACATATTCACAATATAAATGCAATTTATTAAGGTTACGTTCGAAGATCCGAATAAGATTTTCAATGTTACAATAAGTCCTATAACGTGTCTGTATAGCAAGTGGCTCAGTATACAGTGCCCGTGCGCCAGATGATCATCTTTGCCAGTTGAGCACCCCAACAACTCAATATATTCAAAAAGATGAAGCTGTAGAGCCACCACAAATCGTGATAAAATTGTGCACAACCAAATTTATAATAAATAAAGGTCTATGAAGCTTTTAGCTTATTCAGAATATTTTTTAGGGGCTGGATTAGCCGTGAACGGGGACTACGCGCTGGGGTAGCTGGTGCAACGCTTGCAACCCCTACCACAGCTGTAGCATCACCAACACGCTTTCGACGCTTTGTATCTGGCTTATGAGGTTTTGAAGCTTTGCAATTATCCTTTTGGGACAATTGTATAGCTTTTTTTTAGCGTCGCGGAGGGTCTTCTGGTGTTGTTTCTCAGCCACCTTTGCAGCCACCTCCTTCCTCCGCACCTCCTAACATCTCACCCGCTCAACACGCTTCTCCTTGAGTAGTTAAAGCTTGCAGAGGCGAGCTTCCTCCTTCATTTCAGCTATATCGGCTTTTTGAAGCTGTTGTTGTACGGCTTGTTGTTGTCGTGATACCTCATCATCCCGAGCTTGTTGTACACGCTTGGGTGACCAGAAAACAGCTGCCTCGTGATACTCCTAATTGCTTTCAAGCTGTAGGGTGTAGGCCTTATTATCCCGTCTCTTCTTAATGGCTAGGGGGTTTCTGAGACCCTTGATCTCTCCACAGAGGAGTGTATTTTGAGCTGCAATGTGATGCAAACTTCGTTGAAGCTTCTTGACGTACTTATTGCTTTGATCCTTCACTGTACGGTGTACAATTGACTTGATCTTGAGCCAATCTTCCCCGGAGAGTACAGAGGTTGAACTTTTTTCTGAATCTGATACCTCCTTGGTAAACTTCTTGAGTACAACCTCTGGGTTGGGTGGGTGTATACCAGTTGCTTCAAAGGACCTCTTGATGAGTAGAGGGTTGTAAGTCTTAGTCCAAGCCCTCCAGAAGAGCGGGAAGAAGTCTCCTTTAGATATGTTGAGTAACTCCTGGCTGTCTTGAAGGTATTCAGCCAACTCAGTTGAGTAAGCATTAGAGAGAGGTTTAAACATCACAACGTCAAGGGATTGAAGCGTATGGGTAGCGTGAGGGGGGTATACAGCCAACAGGATCTTTGTCATTGCAGTAATTGATAAAATACATAGTAACGTGGGATCCATGGCCGTCAAGGAGTAGTAATCGATACCTAGTTGAAGCATGCTGTCTGGTCTCTCTCTCAAACACATCCTTGAGCCAAGCTAACACTATATCGTTGTTACTCCAGCCGGAGGGAGACGAGGTAGTATAGACTGAGTGCGTTCCTGCTTTTATAGCATCTACCCAGCTTGATTGAGTAGCTCCATTAGCTCCCTTAAAGACGAGTGAAGGATTCTGAACTGAGCCATCCGAACAAATACAAGCCAGCACAGTTATCCACTCAGTTGAGCCATCTTCAAGCGCTTGGTATACCCCCTTTGATCGTAGAGTGCCTTGGAGAAGATACGCTTCGTTCTGCCAATCCTTCCAAGTTGAAACCCCTTTCATCCATATTAAATATACTAGTTGGCGAGAGGTTGTACTCCTCTATCTTATCAAGGAGAAGCTTGAAATACAAGCTGTACTTGGTCCCCGAATTAGCTTTGTGCCGTTGTTTACTCATCACCTTACTGTAGGCAAAGATGAGATGGTTTGGATGCCGGTGGAGGAACCGGGAAACCCAGCTATCCGAAACCTCTTTTCCAGCCAAAGATGAAGCAAAGCGTTGTATCATTGATCTTGTAGGTGGCAAACGTCGCTCAGTAAGCGTCTGTATGTACTGTACAAGCTCGGATTTGTGTTGTGGATGGAGGGAGAGGTTGCGTACGCCATAGGCCTCGGTTTCGCCTTTGTGCCGTCTCATCAGCGTCATGCATCCTACACCATACTTTTAGTAATTTTTGGTATGACAGTTCATCTCCTAGTTCGCGCAATTCTATTCCTGCAATCGCTCCTTGAATAGGATCCATATTGGTTGAGTTATGATGCGTTGAAGTTGAATTGTTGTTGTGGTGGGGGTGCTCAACTGGCGAAGATGATCATCTGGCGCACGGGCACTGTAGCGAGTGGCTCACCGTGCCAAGACCCCACCAACTTCCCCCATAACATGACTACTGGATGTGGTCAGTGCGTGCAACAGTTCAGCCAATGCAACACTATCTACCCCATCAAAATATCTACCCATCATTTTCAACACGTGATATCTCCACCACCATGACAGCTCTCGCAAAAGCGATTGGAGCAATCGATTCGTAAGATACAGAAGGTCAACTTTCGTACCGCGCAGCTGCAAAAAAGTTTGGTGTTGAGGTTACAATATTGACGCGCCGGCACCAAAACAAAACCCAGTCGCGAACAGTAGCTGCTAAAAACCGCCAATTACTCACTCCACCACAAGAATCTGAGCTGGTAAAATATATAAAAAAACCATCAAACCGCGGCCTACCACCTCCTCGATCAATAGTAAAAAATTATGTGGCGTTTATTGCAGAATGGGAGCCCTCCGACAGCTGGGTTACTCGTTTTTTGAACCGCCACAACGATACCATATGTATCAGAAAAGCCACCGGCATCGACCGCGACCGTCATCTGGCTGACAATCCAGCCAACTACCAACCATATTTTGATTTCCTCTATGCCAAGCTTGATCAGTATAACGTTGCGCCACATAATATCTATAATACGGACGAGAAGGGCTTCTTACTTGGCCGTATCTTACCATCAAAAAGAATCTTTTCGAAGAAGCTCTGGGAGCAAAAGAAAGTACGCAAGGCTCTCCAAGATGGGAGTAGGGATTAGATCACGATTATCGGGTGTATCTGCGCTGACGGGAGCTCGGTAGATCCTGCGATAATCTACGAGGGCGCAGATGGTCTTCGCGATGAATGGCTGCGGGATCTAGAAGTGGGAAAACACCAGATTTTTTGCTGTAACAGCCCATCGGGATGGAGTAATAATGACCTCGCGCTGGCTTGGGTTGAGCAGGTGTTTGATCGGCTCACGAAGGCTAAAGCAAAATGCGATTACCGGATGCTTCTCGTCGACGGGCATGGTAGTCACCTCACGTCCTCCTTCATCGATTACTGTTATGCCAACCGAATACTACTCGCAGTATTTCCGCCGCACGCCACTCACAGCCTCCAGCCACTCGACGTTGGCGTGTACTCACCTCTGGCAACCGCGTACAGTACCGAGCTCACCAATTTACTCTACAGCGATCAAGAGTTACTCAATATGCGGAAAAGTGATTTCCTACGCATATTTTGGGCGGCATATACATCTGCTTTCACAGCTAATAATATATTGAGTAGTTTTTAAGCTATTGGGATCCATCCGCGCAACCCCGACGCCGTAGTGAAATACTTCAAAACACTACCACCATGAGCCGATACAGATACAGAAACTGGAGAGGCAGGTGATGGAGATATCTGGAGGGATCTGTCAAAATTATTTGACGCTGCTGTGCCGGATACATCAAAAAATGCAGCCAAACAGCTTAAACAGGCGCTCCATTCATTGCAGATCTAGAACGAGCTTTTACACTATAAAAATGACGAACTGCGGGATATTATTACTACCAGAAAACGCCGCAAATCTGATAGAAAGCTTCTTAACCTACAGCAGCACGAAGAGTATCACAGTACTGCAGTGGTGTGGAGCCCGCGATCGGTAAGGGAGGCCAGAGCCCGCGAGGCAGCAGAACAACTACAACATTATGAAAAAAAAACTCCAAAAAACAGGAGATGGAGGAGCGAGATGCCGCAGCTGCGTATAAAAAAGATGGCACAAGAGGTTCGGGAGGCTCGCGAAATGGCTAAGTTGGTACGGCAGCAGGAGCGTGATGCGAGGGCTGCACGACTAGCTGTTGCACACGCTCAAAAGACACAAGACCGCGCTGCTTTAACCGCACAAAAAGCTCGCGATAAGCAGAATACAGCCAAAAGAAGAGCTTCATTAACTCAGAATAAAAAAATACCAAAGCGACGTCGTGTTGTGGAGGCTGAAAGTGGTGGTGGTGATGCATCACCGCCCGCCAAGCCTCCCACCAAAACCACCACACGCGGATGCAGTGTGCGGTTACCCAGCAAATATCAGTAGATATATATCAAATATACGATTATGTCAGTACTCAACCAAAAAATCTCGAGATAACAACGTTTTGGTGGTGGTTAAAAGCTTCATTTTTTGGTGGGCACGCATTTTGGTGGGGTGTTGCATTGGCTGAACTGTTGCACGCGATGTCTCAGCAACTAAGTGATACCCCAGCTGCCAAAGAAGCCCAATTACAACTTGCACTTCAAACTATTGAGAAAGACGCGACATTGACTCAACGGCGTGCTGTAGCTCTCTATAACGTATCTCAAAGATCAATTAGCAATCGACGAGCTGGAAGGTTCTCCCAACAAGATTCCACGCCCAACTCAATGAAGCTTCTTGTAACAGAAGAGGAGACGATTGTCAACTATATACTAGAACTCGATGCGCGAGGATTTCCGCTGCGCCTTTCTGCTATCAAAGATCTTGCTGATTCTTTGCTGGTTGCCCGCCACCGCGACCCTGTTGGCCCAAACTGGCCTAGAGCATTCATAAAGCATCGCCCAGAGCTTAAAATGAAGTTTAATCGAAAGTGAGATTACAGGAGAGCCCTCTGTGAAGATCCTGAGCTTGTGCAGGGCTGTTTTCGCCTGGTACAGAACGCTAAAACCAAGTATGGGATTCAGGACGACGACATGTACAATTTTGATGAGACGGGCTTCATGATGGGCATGCATAGCTCGTCAGCAGTAGTCACAGCCTCTGAGAGTCTATCAAAGCCGAAATCCTTGCAGTAGGGCAACCGGGAATGGGTTACCAGCGTAGTTTGTGTCAGCGCAGCTGGCTGGGCGATCCCACCCTTCATCATCTTTCAAGGCAAGCACCACCTCTCTGCCTGGTATAGGGAGGATAGTCTGTCTCGGGATTGGGTTATTGGGGTCTCTGAGAACGACTGGACGACGAACGAGCTTGGTCTGAAGTGGTTGGAGCACTTTGACAAGCATACAAACGAGCGTACTATTGGAGCCTATCGTCTGCTTATTCTTGACGGTTATGAGAGCCACAACTCAGTCGAGTTCCAGCAATACTGCACAGAGACAAGTACTATTACCCTATGTATACCTCCACACTCTTCTCATCTACTACAGCCACTTGATGTGGGCTGCTTTTCGCCTTTGAAGAGGGCGTATGGGCGCCAAGCCGAGGAGATGATGCGCAACAGGATCAACCATATCACCAAGATAGAGTTCATGCCAGCCTTCCAGTAGGACTATTGCAAAACAATTATAAAGGACAATATTCTAGGAGGGTTTCGAGGCGCGGGCTTAGTTCCACACAATCCAGAGGTGGTGATGTCGAAGCTTGATGTTAAGTTGCGCACACCAACACCACCTGCTGTAGAAAACCTGCCCTGGCTGTCGTAAACCCCAAGCAATACCCTGGAATTAGGGTCATAATCGACCCTGGTGAAGCAGAGGATTTAGAGACATATAGATAGTTCGCCAACAAGTATTGTAGTTGCCTTTGACAAGCTAACTAAAGGCGCTGCGATTATTGCGCACAAGCTGGTGTTGGCGCAAAAACGCGTCTCTGAGCTTGAGACAGCTAATCAACCTGCTACACAACGAAGATCGCATAAAAGAAAGCGATTACAGAAGGGAGGTACTCTAATTGTTGAAGAGGGAGAGCGATTGGCAACTCTAAGAGAGTTTGGGGCGCGTAGTGATAGAAAGAAGGTGAAGAAGAGAGCGCGCGTTAAGGCAGGTGAACCATCACAAAGGCGCTGTGGACGCTGTGGTGAGACTGGGCATAACTTATGCACATGCAAGCAAGATATAGAAGACGATTTTTAGTAGAATAGCTTACTACGATTTCAATTTCTTATTATTATTGTTGTGCTGTAATAGTCGTGTGATAGTCGTGAAATTGGTGGAGTTTTGGCACGGTGAGCCACTCGCTATACTGAGCCATTCGCTATACAGACACGTTAGTGGCTATTACTAGTCTTCCGATCTTTTTTGTGTCCGTATAAGTAATAAGGTTACAGCGATCGGATGGCTCGGAAGCTCTACCCCGCACACAGCAAAGAGCATAAGAAGAGAACCTTGTACGCACGTAAATAAGAATAATAAGAAGAACTTTTACACACACCTGTCTTTTTGGCAACCCTTCTGCATTCGTGCAAACCCTCTTTAGCCCCGCGCGCACATGCTTCGTACCTTGCTGTTTGCACCCGGTTCATGCTTATGCTAGCTAGCTACAGAGCCCATTCAACAGTTTGTAATATTTTCGAGAATTTAGAGAGCGTTTCCAATACATTCCTATAAAAGGCGCATTTATAGTTTCTAAAACAATCAAGGTCTCAAAACAATGCATTAAATGAGTTAAATTTTGAATGTTTGATTTCTATGTGCATTATCACTGGTTTCAATAATTGAAATGAACTCGTACTATGCGGTCCAGAGCATCGATAAAGGTCTGGACGTCCTCAAGGTTGTTGTAATGCACGAAGCTAACACGAACCACCCCATCATCATCTAGTCCAAGGACGTCATGTACTGGTCTGAGAGAATAAGCATTCCCTGCCAAGATGCGGCAGGGTGACGATTCGTGGATGGTCTTGGCTACCAGTTTGGAGGAAATCCCGTTAACGGTAAACGAGATCAAAGACACCCGAAGCTTCGGGTCCGAAGACTTTTCACCGTAAAGCGTGAACCATTCCGGGTGAGAATTAAGGTAGTCAAGCAAAGGTTGCATAACAGCCACCTCATGCGCAATGATGGCGTCCCAACCGATACGCTTCAGATAGCGTACTACTTCAAGCACGCCATCCTCAAATTCGAAACAGTTCATTCCCAGACGAACTTTGACGTCAAGAGGTGTTGGATCGATATGGTAATGGTTTAGACTCGTCATGTATCGTTGCTGTACAGATCTGCGGGCGTACATTTGTGCAAAGTGCGGGCCAAACAGCTTGTACCAGCTAAAGAAATAGAAATCAACATCCATGGCTTTGACATCAATGGGCCGGTGAGGGGCCCAAGCTACTCCGTCGACGGACAGCATTGCGCCCGGAACTTTATGGACCATATCTGCAACAGCGCGGATATCATGTATGGTACCAAGTACATTTGATACGTGGCCACAGCAGACAAGCCTGGTCTTTGGAGAAAGCAGCGGTTCCAAAGTTGCCACACTGAGTTTGGCATTGTTGTTGTACCTCCCGCCCGGTGGTGACCACCACTTTATCTCGATACCCAAGGAGCGCGCAAGAGCAACCCATGAGGTGATGCCGGCTTCATGGCACAATGTGGAAACGATCATTTCTGAGTCGGTATTGAGCAGAGGGCGCAGAGACAACGCCAGATTACGAATCAGCCCGGTAGTTGAAGGTCCAAAAGCTGTACGGATTTATTAGATCACAAAGTCCCTCATCTTGATTATTACGTACCGATTTCGTCAGGCTCCGCATTCATGAAAGCTGCTAACTCCGAATACTTCGACGTCCGTTCATCAATGTGAAGCTGACTCATCCTATCACCACCGATAAAGTCAAGTTGATAAGTAGACATAGCGTTTGAAATGCTGTCACGACCATCAGCTTTGGTCTCAGCTCCGTGGGTAAGTTCCTGATGCAAGAGGACAAATCGACTACACTTACGCCCTGATTGCTCCTTCGTACGTGAGGCTACCTGTGGCATTGTTCAGCGGGATTTTCTCTCCGCGTAATCCTGGAAAGTGTTGTCGAACGCTCTCAACATCGTACGGCCTCGTCGCAACTCGTTCGTTACGAACACCATTTTGATCGAGGACGGTGACTGTCATAGTAAAGAAGACTTTTTTCTTGGGGAGATACGAGAAGGATAGTAAAGTTTGCGAAAATTGTGATGTCTTGGAGGGAACGCATAGTAGTTTTATACAAAGAACTACCACGGTAAGAATGCAAAAGAGATAGTAGTATAGTAACAGTCGCCTGTTGTTCACTGCAAGGATGCATTTAGTGAAGACCTACCGAACAAAAGTGGGGTCGGTTCGTCATCTCGCAAAATCCGGGGCAAAGAAGGGCATGATGATCGTCATCAGTTTAGCGTCTCCATATTCGTAAGCTGACTCTACAGGGGCAGATGTAAGCAAGTAAGCTGATCCTACCAGGGGTGTCAGCTGACCCTGTAACAAGGCTAGTTGCATCCTTTTATTCCCAAGCCTCCCCTCAGCAACTAGAATTTGTTCTTACATCAAGCCTCGCAAACGAAGTTATGCTACCCAACCAACCCTATTCATTATAACCTACCTTGGTGCTTCGCCCTCCTAGAGCTCATCAGCTTTGCATCCTTGCGCGTACATCATCCTGAGCATTCGGCATTAATTTTAGCGCTTGCACCCATACAAAGAGAACGCCAGAGCTATCTAGATCATATTGCAGCTAGTTTCTAATGTCGATGCTATAACAATGACTGTCGCCACGTGTTCCGAAACAATGAATACTCCATCAAGGGACTCGATAGACAAAATACAGAGCACAGAGGTGCAGACATCCACTGTATCTGGTGCAAGATGTATCAGTCCATTAGCTATAGACCAAGCTGGAATGATCGAGGATATCGGAAAGACACGACGGAAAACAATAGTTGCAGTATCAGTTTCAGCGACCGGATTGAACGCCTTGCTCTCCAGTCTGGTAATCATTACCTTCCCAACTATGGCATCTGATTTGAATATGGGTTCGGAGCTACTACTATGGTATGTAAACCCTCTACTTATGTAAATACCGGGCTCATTGTATAAAAAGGCCAATTTCCGTCTACTCCTTGACTTGCGGTTGTACACTTCTCTTGCTAGGCTCTATAGCTGATGCTGTGGGGACTAGACCAATGTATCTAACAGGCTGTCTGTTCCAGACTGTTTTTACCCTGGCTTGCGGTCTCTCAAAAACGAGTGCACAAATCATCATCTTTCGCGCTTTTGCTGGCGTTGCTTCTTCGTTTTTACTTCCCTCTGTTGTGAGTATTGTTTCGGAATCTTTCCCAGACGGCAAGCAGAGAAACATGGCTTTTGCCCTGCTTGGGGGATCACAACCGTTTGGATTTTCTCTAGGCCTATTACTTGGAGGCCTTCTCCCAAGTTGGAGATGGGGCTTCTATTTCGCTGCAATTGTTAGCGGCATTATCTTCGTTCTAGCTTTCTGGGCGCTTCCCCACAGAGAACGAAAAAAATCCGACATATGGGCTTATTTGAAGCATGAGATAGATTGGGTTGGGATCTGTATCGGAAGTTCTAGTTTTGGGTTACTTTCATATGCATTCACGTAAGCACGTCACGCTCCGTCTCAGGATTACTACTAACTAAATAGCACCCTGAGAGCTGATCTGTCTAACATCAAAACCCTCGGCACACTTGTAACATTGGTTTTATCAGTTGTACTTGTCCCAGCGTTCGTGCTCTGGGTCGGCCGCCAAGAACGACTCAAAAAGCCAGCAGTAATTCCAAATTCGCTATGGCGCAATCGCATCTTTACAACCATCTGTCTTGGCCTATTCTTGACCTGGGGAGCTCTTACCAGTTCTGATTCGTACCAGAGTCTTTTTTTCCAGAAGGTCCAGAATCAATCTCCGTTGCAGACCTCTTTGCGCTTTCTACCCGGCGTTGTCTCTGCATCACTCAGCACTCTAGCTGTTGGATTTCTTGCCCACAGAGTCCACATTGGCTGGGCAATTATATGTGCTATGTTATTCAGTGCTGTGGGCATTCTTCTTATGGCCATTATACAGCCTCAATGGTCTTATTGGGCATGCGCATTTTTGTCAGTTGTCTTAAGTCCAATTGGTGGAGATGCCCTATACACTGTATCGAACCTGGTTGTCACATCTGTGTTTCCCGAAAGGACACAAGCGCTTGCAGGAGGTGTACTGAACACGCTCACTCAACTGGCGAAGACTGTTTCATTAGCTACTAGCGGCGCGATAGCGGGCAGTGTAACATCTTCAAGCCACTACGACTCGAAGACATCTCCCCTCGCTCTCATGAAGGGCTATAGAGCTGCCTTCTGGTACTTCTTCGCCCTGTCTTGCACCACTATATTGCTCTTCACCTGGGGATTGAGAGGTATTGGCACACTGGTCAAGAAGACAAAGTAAACAAAATCTATGAAACAAGAATAGATTTTATTCAAGTAAACTTTAGAAACTAATGCTTTCGACTTGCAAGATCGGCCTCCTTAGTGGGAATGACAGTAGTGTAAACTCACCCCTCAAATTCAAGATACAAACTTGCAATCCTATGTCTTCTCGGCAGCAACACGATTAGTTACATACATAGTTAGCTTATATGTTATATCCAATATGAATACCTCTTATGATAGCTTATACAGCAAGAAATTAGGCGATTGTCCCTCGGAAGTAGTTACAATACTCGGGGTTAGCCTAGAGCTGGCTAATGGAGTAGCATAATGTCTTCCTTGAAAGGACAAAAGTAAATATTACAGATGGTACCCGATTCGGTGCAGAACATGGGTATAAGCTCGGCCATATACTTTTCGGCCAACATATACTTCTCGGCCACCCCACCAAAGCAGCCACACAATACAAAGTCGCAATTTTTGTCAACAACAACGGTTATATTTGCCACTCAGTATGTATAGAGTTGAGAGCACGTGCTGCTACTGCTTCTGCTGCTTTTTGAGCCTCATTCTCTGGTGAAGTGCTTGCCTGTTGAGCCTGTTGAGCTGTTGCTCAATCAATAGCAGCCTTGATATTCTCAACGTTGCTAAACCGCTGATTTAGAATAACTTGAACTCGCTTTTTTATACGTGTAACTGTAGTACTATCTAGTTGATATTTAAATCGTTGATTTTCAGCCTCAAGCCGAGCTGCCCTAGTGCTAGCTTCTGCAATAGCCTTGCCTGCCTTGCCAAGCACAAGCCGGGTGCTTCGTGAGAGAGATTCTGATAACCGCAGCTGTTTTTGAGCCTTATATAAGGCCTGTGAGCTCCGAGGTGTAGTGAATATCAACTCTGGGGTAGCTGACGCCTGGCTAGGTGGAGGAGTAACTGGCCGGCCAGTTACTTGGGATGATAGCAGTACAAGGCCTGGGTTGTACGGACAGAGGCCAGAAGCCCTCCAGCCAGCTCGTATTACACGATTTGACAGAGCTTCTTCTCTTGCCTTGTTTTATGATACAACAAAACGCTTCTTCTTAATAGGTGTTGTGTCATCAAGGGCAGAGAGAGTTTGAATCTCATTACGGTACCTGCTCTTGAGTACTGAGAAAGGAGCAAGATCCAGCGGCTGAAGCAGGTGTGAGGCGTGGGGCGGAAGGTATAGGAGGCGGATCTTGTTCACCTTGCAGAGCCACATGAAGTCAATTGGTATGTAGGAGCTATGGCCATCGAGTAGAAGTAGACGATAGCCGCTAGAGGATAGTGAAGTGTTTGGTATAAAGATACGCCGTAACCATTCATATCCAATTAAGTTTGATGTCCATCCATTCTCTGACTTTGTATAGAGCCAATTAGATGTGCCTTGTGCTGGGAACCACGTTGATTGTAGATGCTTGTCCTTAAAGATGACTAGGCATTGGAGTTTGACGCCAACAGCTGAGATGGTCTCAATAATTGATACCCACTCACGATCCTCTGGAAATTTGATATAAGCCTTCTTTTTTGAAGAACTAGCAACCACTTGGGAGCTCGTATATACCCCTAGTGCAACTCAGTCTCATCCATATTTCATATATCCTCATACTGTATGCCTAGCTCTATTCGAGTATGCTCAAATAGCTCAAGAAATGCTTGAATAGTCTCATAGCTAGCTGTCGTAGTCCGTACGCTATCAATAGTTCTGCCGACTATAGAGGCGACGCGTGGGTTGCGGGCGATGAAATGGGGTATCCATAGTTGCCCGAGAGGCTCGTGGTCGCCGTTTATACGGAGGAGCCGGGTGACCATTTCTCGTACGCGTGAATGGGAGGGAGGTTGTGCGCATGAGCCCTCATCGAGTATCCAGTCTACCAGAAAGGCCTCTTATTCTGGAGTTAATCGCTGCTGCTGTTGATGAGCTACCGCGTGTGGTTGGCGGCCCTTCATGCGCTCTTGGAGCGATGATCGGGGAACTCCGTACGCCTGTGCGGCCTGTCGCTAGCTTCTAAAAATACCAGCGTTGAGATCGCGAATAGCATTACTAAGAGCAACTTCTCGGGGATTCATGTTGAGTGTGTGGCGTTGACAGTAAAGAGCGTCAAATTCAGAGTAACGCGTTGTGGTGGGGTGGCCGAGAAGTATAGAGGTGCCGGATGGGCCAACGCCGCGGACGGGCCAACGCCGGATTTTCCCTGCCAACACTATCACAAACTTGAAGCTGTAGAGTTTTACACAAAAGCTATTATCGCAAGAGATCTTAGTGTAGTAATCCAGTGGTATCATTTATCTGATCTATCTACTGATATTTAACTGGCAGCTTGATGGTGCGGCCTGAACGCGAGCGTGGTGATGGTGGTGCAGCTGATTGATCGGCTGGCTGCGCACCACCACTACTACTACCAACGATAATATTTTTTGATACCAGCTTGGCACAGCGCTTAGAGCTAGGCTTCTTGCCTATTCGAGAGATCTTGATAGCTTTTTAAAGTCGTTTGTGGGCGGCTTGGCGGGCTTTCTGGTGAGCTGCTGCTTCAGCTTTCTGCTTCTCACAATCTAGTTTTGCCTGTGCCCGCGCCCGCCGCCGCGCATCTAGTTCTTGAGCTTTGAGTAGCTTTCTCTCCTTTCTAGCTTTGATTGTGATAGCTTTTTGATGTTGCAACTCCTCGTGATTGCGCTGTTTCT